>JAJEJO010001962.1:539538-549878 GCA_020662805.1 Glaucomys volans
ATTTAACATTTCAGTTATTGTGACCAGGAAGGGTTGTGAAGAAGGAAGAACACTATTAGCATAGGTGCCCACTTAAAGATGGTGGTTTGAACACTTCCTGTTTTTCCCTTGTCTACTCATGATGAAAATGGGAAGTGGATATAAAAGAGTTGTCTGGTTGGTTTTGGTGGGGCTGTTCTAAATCTCTGTTTATGGAAGCTTGAGACAGAGCAAAGGATAAGCTTCTTGGTCATATTTCTACTGCCTTTGTAGCAGTTTACTCAGCAAATCAGGCAAATTATTTATTTAATGGCATAAACATATATATGCAAATTCTTGTTGGTTTTGTGGCATTTTGGCAAATCTTGTTCTTTACAATGCACAAAATATTTTGAAAGTCCTATTTTATAGGTTTATCAGTATTAGACTGAGGATTACTGTTTTATGATCTATAGATGAGAAAAGTACTATCACTGAAACATTTTCAATTAAAGACACATTTCAGTTTATTGATCTTTACAGAGGAGAAATAAAATACCATTACATACTTTTCAGACTATTTGGTGGATAAGCAAGAGGATAGAATAAGAGATATAAAAGTGAAATATGGATGACTTATAGTTTGTTTAATTTATCAGTGGTCATATTTACATTTTGAAATCACATTTTGGATTTCTTCAAATTTCAGTTCATATTTAATGTTGACATAGTTAACTAAGCATTGAAACCTAAGGAGTTGTGTTAATAAAAGTGTAAAAATAATCATTTCCAATCACATCAAGTTAAATGAACCACAAAAATCATGAAGTTAAAAACAAATCAATTATCATTTGGTTGTTCCATTTAGTTTATTACAGTTAATGATCTTCAACTGAATTGCAGCTCTCTGAGTTTGTTTTCAAGTAGGTCATCACATGCTGAGATAAAACACCAAGTCATTTAAATTAGATACTGAGCATGCTCATATGAAGTACTTATCTTGGAGATTGCAATGTGTTTCAGTTTTCTTTATTGGGAAGAGCAGGAAAGAGATCATGTGTGTGCCCTTTTGTCATCATTCTGTCAGAAAGTTGTGATTGGTCTTTGGAAACGAGAAGCCTGAAATAAAGAGAATACAGGTTTTTAGCAAAAGGCCATTTGGTGAGTTAATTAACTGTTTTATTCTGTTTTGTTTATTCCTAGAAGGGCTGGCTTTACTTATATCTGCTGCTTGTTTTGTACCAAGCTAGAGCTTTTTTGTGGAAGTAACTTAGCTGAATTCGGAAAAAAATGGTTTCTTCAGCCTAAATATTATCTTTAGAAATATTTCCAGCATATTTCTGAGATGACAAGTTCATAAATTATCATGATGATACTTATACATGTTCACAAATTTCACTTGCTCACTTATGCTGAATAATGCTCACAGAATTTTGTGCCAAGAGACTTCAGGATTTGTTGATTTAGACAGTTTAGCATATTTTTTTTTTTCAGTTTAACATTTTTGTTATTGTATTTTAAGGAAATTATCATTTTTGCTTTCTCATTTCTATGCTTTATTTACTAAAGTAATAGGTAAGACCTATTTAAACTTAAGATCAGTTTCTTAAAATGAGAAGATATATTAGTGATATGTATGTATTGTTAAATAGGTGGTTCAGAAATGAAAGTTTGCTTTGTAATAAAATTTATTTCAAATAGCTAAAGTGAGATCAACAGTGCTTTTTAAAATATAAGATGTAGCAGTTATTCCATATTCTATTTTCAGTTATTGGTTTAGCTGTAGAAGTGTTTGGAGCACAATAATAATTTTGCTGTTTTGTGCTTTTCTTCTGTGATTTCATATTATGGTGATTGCTAGGAGGATAATCTTATTTAAATATTTTATGATTTCTTTTTCCAAAATATTTTTGTTTTACAATGAAGTTAAAGGAGTATTTTTGCATTTTTCCATCTTGTGCTCTCATAATAAACATCATGTACTATTTGAAATCTATTTTATTTCCTAATAGACATGATTTTCATTATATATTTATAACAGATAAATTTGGCAACCAAATTGCAGCATCATACTTGATACAAGTGTTGTATTTTTGAAGATTTAGGGAGGAAAGCGTAAAATTACCATATTTATTTCCTTGGGGAACAATCATATTCATTAACATATAGAAATGTGAAGCGTAGAGGGTGCTTCAATGAATTCTAGAAAAAACGATGAGGGGGAATGTAGGAAGAATAGGAAGAGAATGCTAAAAACTTAGTACCTTCAAATGCAGGCAATTATGTGATGCTTTTCTGAAATGTCTTTATTTTTACGATCTGCCCCCACTATGCCATTTTCCAGGATTGGCACATGTGAAGGAGGTGGGTGTATACTTAAGCTTGTATATTCACGAAAAGGGAGGTTTAGCAGTTTGAGAGAAGAAGACTGGGTGACAATATTCAGGAACTCTCTTCCCACTTATTACTGACTCACTTGCGTGACCTTGGGTATCCTGCATACCCTGTTTCCACTTATTTTCAGCATAATAGTTTACAGTGGCAATAAGAAGTTCCTTTAAGGTTTCTAAAATAATAAGATTATATTATGGACTGTGGAAAAGATTCATGAGCAATATATCTCATTCACAAATAGCTGTTGTTAGTAGAAAACTAACAAATGTTGCCTTTATAAATTCTATTAAATGTTTTCTTTTTTACTTAAAAATAGTTTAAACGTACAAAATATGTCAGTACTCTTTGAAGCTAATTTGTGTGTATTATGTAACTAAAAAGCAACAAACATGGTTTTGTTTTTTCCATATTTTCTTTAAACTGGATGATCATGAAATTTTCATGACAAAATTGTTCTACTTTATACTTTTTATGTGTTTAGTCCCATTTGTAGGCCTTTATTCAAAGATAATAAGCAATCAAAAGAAGATCTATTTAATAAAAATCATGGAGAAATACTGAGAAAAAGGAAAGGAGAGACACATGGGAAGAAAAATCACTGGTGGCAATGATAGCAGGTTTCTAAACATTAAGCAGTATACTTTGTGCATCTCCAAATCATTAAGTTCATTTACTCACCTACTTAACTTAGCATCTGTCAGTTAAGGAACATTTATTTCCTTAACTTTTATGAATTTCATTGGAGCTTAAAAATCTTAAGTAGTGCTTCGTGAATATGAGATCTATGCTCAAGTAAGTTTGGAGAATAACAAGCTATAACAGCTTGTTTATAGCAGAACTTGACCTTTAACATTCTCTTGAGAACTTTACTCAGAACTTAATGCTTTCTGGAATATGGAAAGAAAAAGTTACACCACAAGATCATAAACATTTGACAAATGGTAATAATCGTAAATATGAACTCATTTGAAATATTGGGATAAAGGAAGAATTGTGGGTTTACTTTTATTCTTTGTCTTGTAATCTTAGAGTTAAAAGGTAATGGGAGGCCGGGCACGGTGGCGCACGCCTGTAATCCAAGCGACTTGGGAGGCTGAGTCAGGAGGATCGCGAGTTCAAAGCCAGCCTCAGCAACTCAGCGAGGCCCTAAGCAACTCAGTGAGACCCTGTCTCTAAATAAAATACAAAATAGGGCTGGGGATGTGGCTCAGTGGCCAAGTGTCCCTGAGTTCAATCCCTGGTTCCAAAAAAAAAAAAAGTAATGGGAAATTTTGTAAGTATGATTAGTAGGTCAGGCAATAGCAATAGAGATACAAGCTAAAGTTGCATTTCTTAAAGATAGTAGGAAAGTACCCTAGGCTAGGAGTGTAAACAGTAAGTAGAATGTGAAAAGTTTGGGATAAAATAGTGACCAAGTAAAGATTTTGAAACTTCTTTAACAAGTGTCCACTCATTCTCTTAAAGTTATTCTGAGATTACTCCTGTGGAGAAACAAATTGATTTTAAAACACAATTTGTGGTGGGAAAGAAGTGAGTGGTATTTGTAATCTGGGTTCTAATCTAACTTCTGCAATTTGTGACTTCAGGCAAATACCTTACCTTCATTTCTCTAATTTTTTTAATTTTTCAACTCTATAAACAAAAACATCAGCGTTTTTTTATATTTGTGACGCTCAAATTTTATGTAAACAGCTTAGTATGGTGTTAATCACAAAGTATATGTTCAATAAAGGTTTGTTACCTTAGTTTCTTAGTTACGTGTGTTTTGTATTAAACTTTAAAAAGGAAATTACCTTTCCTATTTGAAATATCAGTCTCACAGAATGATACTGATTTACGTATAGTAATATGCTTGATGTTTTTTATTACAATTTTTTTAAAAAAAGAATCAGAGTGTGTTCATGATAAAATGTTTAAAACCCAACCTTATAGATAAAGTAATTGTTAAACAACTGAATGTTCTAATTGTGTGTGATGTGTTAGACAAAGTAATGAAGATTTTCATTAAAGAAATAGCTTAGATTTGTTTGTATTATTGTAAAAAGCAATTTTCAATAAAATTACATTTAGTGAAGTATGAATTCTTTTGTTTTGTGGGGTGGTGGGGATTGAACTCAGGGGCTCTCAACCACTGAGCCACATTTCCAGCCCTCTTTAATATTTTATTTAGAGATAGGATCTCACTGAGTTACAGGCATGCGCCACCAGGCCCGGCTGAAGTATGAATTCTTAAACTTGTAGGAACCCAACAGTGCCTGCTACACAGTTGGCATTCACTAAATGTTTATTTAAGTTTGTTCTTTGCATGTTTCTCAGTCCATACCAATAGCTGAAACTACCTACGAGCTTATATTTTGTTTCTTTGTTCTCTGCTGTCATAAAGATTGTTGTTCTTCGAGAACTACAGAACACTAAAGAAAGAAATTAAAGAAAACCTTAGAAGATGGAAAGATCCCCCATGTTCTTGGATAGGCAGAATTAATATTGTCAAAATGGCCATACTACCAAAAGCGCTATACAAATTCAATGCGATTCCAATTAAAATCCCAAAGACAGACCTTCTAGAAATAGAGCAAGCAATGATGAAATTCATTTAGAGGAATGAGAAACCCAGAATAGCTATAAAGCAGTCCTTAGTAGGATGAGCAAAGCAGCTGGTAACACAGTACCAGACCTTCAACTATACTACAAAGAATAGTAACAAAAACAGCATGGTATTGGCACCAAAATAGGCAGGTAGACCAATGGTACAGAATAGAGGACACACAGACAAACCCACAGAAACACAGTTATCTCATACATCTCATACTCAAAGGAGCCAAAAACATACAATGGAGAAAAGATAGCCTCTTCAACAAATGGTGCTGGGAAAACTGGAAATACATATGCAGCAAAATGAAACTAAACCCCTACCTCTCACCCTGCACAAAACTCAACTCAAAATGGATCCAGGACCTAGGAATTAAACCAGAGACCCTGCACCTATTAGAAGAAAAAGTAGGTCCAAATATTCATCATATCGGCCTAGGTTCAGACTTCCTCAACATGACCCCCAAAGCACAAGAAATAAAAGCAGAATCAATTATTGGGATAGAGTCAAATAAAAAGCTTTTTCTCAGCAAACAGTCATCAATGTGAAGAGAGAGCCTACAGAATGGGAGAAAATCTTTGCCACACATACTTCAGATAGAGTACTAATCTCTAGAATTTATAATGAGCTCAAAAAACTTTACAGCAAGAATACAAATAACCCAATCAATAAATGGGCTAAGGAAATGAGCAGACACTTCACAGAAGAGAATCTACAAGCAATCAACAGATATATGAAAAAATGTTCAGCATCTCTAGTAATAAGAGAAATGCAAATCAAAACTACCCTAAGATATCATCTCACCCCAATTAGAATGTCTGTTATCAAGAATACAAGCAAAAATAGGTGTTGGCAAGGATGTGGGGAAAAAGGTACTCTCATACATTGCTGATGGGGTTGCACATTGGTGCAGCCACTCTAGAAAGCAGTATGGAGGTTCCTTAAAAAACTCAGAATGGAACCACCATTTGACCCAGCTATCCCACTCCTTGGCCTATACCTAAAGGACTTAAAATCCTTGCCAACATATTACAGTAATGCAGCCACACCAATGTTTATAGCAACCCAGTTCACTATAGCTAGATTGTGGAACCAACCTAGATGCCCTTCAATAGATGAATGGATAAAGAAACTGTGGTATATATACACAATGGACTGTTATTCAGCCATAAAGAATAATAAAATTATGACATTTGCAGGTAAATGGATGGAATTGGAGAGTATCATGTTAAGTGAGATAAGCCAGTCCCCAAAAACCAAAGGCCGAATGATTTCTCTTATAAGTGGTTGATGATACATAGCGGGGGTGGGGGGAGGTAGGGGAAGAATGGAGGAAGGATAGACTTTATAGAGGAAAGTAAGGGGAGGGGGGGTGAGGAAGGTAAGATAATAGAATGTGACAAACATCATTATACTATGTATATGAATATGCAAATGGTATGATTCTACTTTGTATACAACCAGAAAAATGATAGTTATACTCCATTTGTGTACATTGAACCAAGAAATAAAAAAAAAAAAAAAAAAAAAGATTGTTGTTCTTTAAAAACAAAACTTCAGTATGTATGTGCTTTTCTGGAGACTGAATCCAGGGTCTCATACATGCTAGGCAAGTGCTGTACTGTTAAGCAAGAATTCCACCCTGGTCAGACCCTTTTTATAGAATTATTGTTTATGAAACATGTTGAAATTATTAGACACTTAATATGTAACCTCCATTACTTAACTGATACCTAATAGACACCTTATCTGTGAATAATTCTTTTAGCTGTGTTAAAATTTTGTAATTACTTGTGCCCAAGAACTCTGAGCTCTAAAGCCACTGAAAATTTAGATGAACTTTCCAGAGTAACACTTAAATATCAACATTGTTCAGCTTTCAGATTCGTGCCATGAATTGGTGTATGGAAAACATCTCAAATGATGTCTTTAGGGCCATAGCTGTTGCATTTTGTCTTCTCTCTGGTACATTTCTCCTAACAGAGACTTTGGGCAAATTTCAGAGTTTGTTGACCTGATACAAAACTATTGTTTTTTAATTACTGAGCTCTGAGATGTGTAAATGATTTAAAATAGGTCCTTGAAAAGTATACAATCCCTTTATTTAACCTCACATAAATAACTTTTTAATTAGGCCGTAAATAGGTAGCTGCTCACCCCTGAACAAATTCACATGAAGTTTAGCTTCATTTAATAATTTCCTCAAGGTTTTATTTGATGGTACTCTGGATTCACCCACTCTGTTTTAAGTTGTCAACTTCTCTTGATTGTAGTTCCTGGCTTAGTGGTTCATTTTTTATCTGGTTTTTATCAAGTATTCTTTTGCATTTATTATTCCTAGGGATAAATTATATATTGGGACTTTTGCTTATTGAGTTCATTTTGATATTTCTTCACATTAATCCTAGACCCAAACATTTCGATCTTTGCTTATGTGACAATCTTAATTGTCATATAAGATTCTTTTTAGTAAGTCGCATGCTGTGGTTTGGATAGGGTTAAAATGTTTGAAGGTTCATGTGCTGGACATTTGGTCCCAGTATGGTGGAACATTTAAGAGGTAAGGTCCATAGTTAGTGGTTAGGTCATTTGGAGGGGGTTCTCCATCTTCAGAAGGAGTACTGTGGTTCTTGTGGGACACTGGTTAGTTCCTGCAAAAATGAGTTGTTTAAAAAAAAAAAAAATCTATCCCCTGAGTCTCTCTGGGTTCCTGTAATGTCTTCTGCACATACTTCCACTACTGTGATGCCATCCTCAGAGGCCAAACATGTGGAATGCTTGATCTTGGACTCTAAACATCTGAAAACTCTAAGCAAAGTAAATCTCTTTTCTTTATACCTTTCCCAGACCTGGGTGTTTTGTTACAGCAATGAAAAGCAAGCTAATACAACACATAGGTAGGTTTAGTTCTACCTAATTCACTTCAAATATTTTCAAATTCATATAACTTGTATTTCCTCAGGTGTCATAAACCTGAGTAATAAAAAGTAATGATTAAAAAATAAAGTCAGATTAAAAAGTCAAAAAATGGTAGCAATAATAACAATGACTTTCCTTTATTTCCAAATGGGAATATCATTCTTTCACCAGTGTTAAGCCCCTAATATTAGAATACAAAACAACAACAAAAAATCCTACCTCAGATTCTATGGTGTCTTTGTTTCATTTAACCACCTGTTGGCATATTCCACTTGCCAAGTCTGTCACAAGTTATTCTCAGAATCTGACCCTTAAATTATAATGCACCGTAACCAGTAAGCATGTAAATCCCCTTTCTTCTTATCCTGAATGCTGTCAGGGAGGTTAAAGAGTGGCCCGTTATTCCCACAGTTTACTTGAGTCTTAAGCCTTCTGCTTTTTCAGTGAACATCATCAAAATCACTTAGAAGTAAAGTACCTATCGGCTGCTCTTCTGGCCCACTCACATAAGAATTTTTTTGTTCACTTTTATTTTGAGAAATTGATTGCTTGATTTGGTTATCAGCTAGACGCTTTTCTAGTATCCCTGTTAAATTTGAAGCCTAATTTAAATAGCAATTTTCCTTGCTTTGACTTACTGCCTATGCATGTTCTTGAGTTCTCATTTATTCTGAGAATGAATGGTACAAATATTAATAGATTGGGGCCAAGGCCTCCTGTGCTTAACTACTTAGGAGTCTGAGATGACCCAGGATGCTTTGAAGAATGAATGTTGACCTTTTTTAACATCATATGACAGTCCCTGAGAAAGACTTTTTTATTAAGCTTAATGTAGAATTTGTATTTTGGTTTATTAGCCATATTTATCCAAAAGTAAAATATTAGTGCATAGTTCAGAGAACTTTAATGAAGCATATACATCTCAGTAAAATCCTGAAAATATTCCAAGATTTTATTTTTGGCATTATTTAAGTGTGTGTGTGTGTGTATAAACCTACTTTATAAAGATATGAAATCATAAGACTAGAACACAGAATCTATAACATTAATACCAGTGGAATCTTCCTGTAGCCATCCTAACGTGGATGCATTTCAGTGGGAAAAAGTTCAAGATTAGGGAGCAGTATCTTCTCCCAGTTTGGGTATCTAAGAGTAACATCTTTACTCTGTAAGTTAAGCAGCCTCACGTATTTTGTAATTGAAACACAAAATGGACTAAGACAGATATGAATAAGAACATACATACTATCTAACATAAGAAAAGAGATGAGGGATATTGACAGTACATGTAAAACCTGGTACCACTTGTGACCCATTTATCACTGTGATATTATACATTGTAGTTGTTTCTAAGTGCTAGGAAGAGTGGTTTACTAATAAATATCTAATTCTTTCTTTAATGTTAGATTTACATATTTGTAAGTACATTGAAAAGAAATAATGTTTAATTTTCTTATTTCTCACTATAATTTTGTTATGACAAATTTGAATTAGTCAGTCTTGTCTTCTAAATAAAATTGTTCTTAATAGTTAATAGTAAATAGTAAAGAAACAGTACAATCTTGATTAGATAATAATTGATGACTTTTGACAATATCCAGGTATAATGTCAGGTTTGAAATAGTAGAAATAAATAGCTGTAGGAACAGTTTTTATATCTAAATCAATCAGATTGTGAAAAAATTATATATATCAAAAATTAGTGTGTGTATATATATATATGTATATATATATTATATATATGATACCAGAGTTGCCCTTTGACATATTTTGAGTCTTATAAGACATACACCACAGCCCCTGCCCCCAAGCTGAATAATGGTTCCCAGGGTGTGAACTGAATATCCTAACTCCTAGACCTGTGAAGTTTTATCTATTTGACAGAACCTTTCTAGGTGCTCGTACGGACTTTGAGATGAGATTTTCCTGGATCTTGAATGGGAGAGGACATCCACAGCAAGTGTAGTCATAGGTGTCCTTGTAGGGTGAGGAAGGCAGGCAGAGATTTCAGATTCATTTCAGAGAAAACAGTGTAACTCCAGGGGCAGAGATAGAATGTGGGACCATCAGAAGCTAGAACAGGCAAGGAACCAATCCTCCTGTAAAACTTTTGGGATCCCTTCCAACACCTTGATTTCTGCTCAGTGAAACTAATTTCTGGCCTCCAGATCTGTGAGAGAACAAGTTTATATTGTTTTAAATCAGTGGGAAGTGTCAAAAGACAAAGTTAGCTTACAGATCATAATTGGCTTTTTATTTCTAACAAGGAGCACCACCTCATTCTGTAAAATAAAATGAGTATTCCCATGAGTGAACAGAAGATTTGTCTTTATAAACAGAGAAGGGAATGATGGAAGCCAAAACAGAAAAAAAAGAAAAAAGACGCACAGTTAGGTTGTTTCAAAGTTAAAGCAGCAAGCACAAGGCCCTGGTGGGTTCAATCCCCAGCACCGCAAAAAAAAAAAAAAAAAAAAAAAAA
>JAJEJO010001962.1:550278-672350 GCA_020662805.1 Glaucomys volans
AAAAAAAAAAAAAAAAAAAAAAAAAAAAAAAAGTTAAAGCAGATGGGACCTCTTTATCACACTAGTTAAAATTGACCTATTTAGGGATTTGACTGGCCACCCCAACTCCTGATTTCTTGGAAGGTCAGAGAAACAAGGTAGGTTGGAACTTAAGCATGAAAAACCCATTTTTATTTGTTCTGTTGGGCCTGGTGTAGGAGCTCAGTCCAAACCTATGGCCTCCTATAATAATATTTAACAGAGTTGTGTTAGTTTCCTATGGCTACTCTAATAAATTACTGTAACCTTGGTAACTTTCATGATTGGGATTGTACAGAATTATGTAATTTCCATACAGTGAGATATGTGAACTTTTAGGAGCTGTGTCCTTGTGGGATGTCTTAGGACATTAGAGGCATGCTCTCAAATGGGAATTGTGGGACCCCAGTCTTTATTCCTTCCCTTTTAGTTCCTGGCTCATGAGATGAGCAATTCTGCTTTGTCATGTGCTCTCTGCTGTTGCCATACAACTCCTCCACCGGAGGCCAGAAGCGAAGGGGCCCCCTCAATCATGGACCTCCCAAACTGTGAGGTACATAAAACTTTTCTTTTAAGTTCATCATCTTAGGTATTTATTATAGTAATGGGAAGCTGACTAATACAATCTTCAAAAGTGGTGACTGATTCCTTTGGAGCAAGCACTGAGTACACTGAGAGAGGTAGATGAATAACAATTTCTTCTGCTCAAGAATCTGAGAGTATGGGTAGCTGCCCAGAGCTGGCAATGTCTGTATTGGGTTTCAAAAGTGAATACGAATTTGCTAAGCAGAAAAGCTTGGGTAGGTGGAACTCGGCAGAGTGAATAGCAAGACCCAAGGCTTATAGATCTCTTTAAGCATGAGGTATGTTCGTGCTGCTAGAGTCTTGGGAGTGAGTGAGGTGTTTGGAGGCAGGGAGCATGGGCAGATGAAGAAGGCAGATAACAGCATTGTGTGCCATACCAAGGAACATATCCTGCAGGCTTTCCTTTTTAAGTAGGAGAACAGAACAGGAAAACTTTGTGTATTGGAAAGATAAATCTGCAGCAGTATAGAGGATAAGTTAAAGGGGGAGAGATTGAGTATGGATTCCTTCATATTTGAAAGGCTACAACTGAAAGTGGGACAGGGATTTTAAATTGTGACAGCAAAAGTGGAGAGAAGGTAGAATCAAAGTTAAAGAGGCAGAATCTTAAAATTTTGTTAAACTGGGGCAAGGGATTACAAATTTGAGAGGAAGAACTACTTTCCAGCCTTTGAATTTGTTGAAAATTGAAATTTAGGCAAGAAACAGGTTTATCTAGAAATAAAAAGATTTGGACATGTTGAGTTTGAAATAATGTTAGGATATTTCATTTATAGAGAGAAACAAGAAAGGAATATATGGCCATGTAGAACAAGAAAAATCAGGACAATCAGATTAGAATATATAATTAAAACATCAGTACTGTTATTGAATGATGACAGGAATTGTTTAATAAGAAATTAATTAAACCATTGAAGAATGGAATATGTAATGCAGTGGCACAAACCTGTAATCTCAGCTACTTGGCAGGCTGAATTAGAGGATCTCAAATTTAGGGCCAGCCTGGACAACTTTGCACGATCCTGTGTGAAGGCAGAACCTTTAGGGAAACTAATGTATAGCTATCAGGCAAAGGAATAAGCCAGCAGAGGAGACCTAGCAGAAATGGTTAGCATAAGAGAATCAGAGGGCTGAGATTAGGAAAACCAGAAGAGAGGAATATTAACTTTTAAGTACTACATCTCAATCCTGTGAGATGAGGATTAAAAGTATCCTTTGACTTTGTTAGTTAGGAAGACTTTAGTGACCATCACTCAGCAAGCAAGAGTAGAAGAGTTTAGTTATGGAGGAGTGAAGGACATGGGAAGGAGGGAAAAAGTGCAAACAACCCATGTTCGACTCATTTTGGGGGCCAAAGAACTAGAGAAATACAGAGACAAGATGCATCAAAGAATACAAATGACCAAAATGTGTTTTTCAGCTGTGAAGTAGGAGCCAGTGGAGTGAATAGGTTGATAATGGAGGAAAGAAAAGAGTCAATTATCAGAATAAGGTCTTAGGGAAAGTGAGAAATCAATAATATAGTGGGACCTCATCTTCTGAAGACTCAAAGGGGGAAAAGGAATCATCATAATTATAATTAAAATTTTAACTGTAGGACAACAACTATTTACTTGGAATGGGAGTGATATTATGTAGGTGGCTTAAGGAGAGTGACAAATTTTAGAATAACTGTCGAAAGAGAATGAAAGCAAAAGAAAGGGTTGCATGCCAGATGGTGTTAAGAGCCCATCTGAAGCAGGAAGGGAATTGTTAATCAAATCAATCTGCATGGGTAGATGCTAGCTTTCATTTGAAAGTAAACACATTTCTTTGCCTCCTTTTTCTCTAAAATTTATTTGCTTACTAAAAACCATTTTTTTCTTTTGCAATATTTGGAATTTCCCTATTACTTTAACCTTGTTTAGATTAGCCAAGAAATTTTTTTATTGTGAAATATAAAAATGTGTTATGAGTTATAAATAATACTGAAGTGATAACAGATTCCATATACTGAATAACTATTCAAGTGTTTAATGCTCTCCAGCACACAGGAATGACCAAAAAAAATGGCCTCTGACATGTTTACAGCTAAGATTTTAGCATACTGTGTGTGTATGTCTAGATTGCATATAAATAGTTTAGATAATAGCACCCTCACCACCTTCCATTTCAGTAAACTTTTTTTAAAATTTAAAAGCATTTTTGTATTTGAAACATATTCTCTTCTGAGAATCTGTCATAAAATAAGCCATTTAAAGGCCCCACTCCTTCTATTTGAACCCTTTAGCAGTTATGAAGAAATCTCAAATTACTCATCTGGTTTGAAGAAATCTGTTATAACCAATATAAGGAAATAATAGGTTCTCAATAACTGCTAAGATGATTAGTATGCTGGATTTTAGCTTTCTGACTAAATTTATACATCAAGGTAAAATTAAAATTTAACAATAAATCCTAAATTTATAAATGATGTACTAGAAAATTTGTATCTTGAAATGGGCATGAATTACATTTGTTTATATTGGTTTTCTTTCTAGAAAACTTACAATAAAAGATGTAATAATATCACTAAAATATAGAGATGTTCACAACTCAAGAAATAAAATGCAACCTTACTAAACATGAAAGTCATCAGCATCACTATAATTGAACTTTAGTTTTAGCTCTGCTTCCCAATATAAAAGGGAAATAGAAGTTATCATACTGTCAGAAAGAAGAAACATGTAGATCATTTATCTGTGAATGGAATTTTTCATGGTGGGTTTTTATTTAGGAACACTGGTGGCGTAATAGACAATTTTCTCTATAAAACTTTTGCAGAAAACAGGCAGATTTCTTATGGTTTTTCATTACACCTGCCTTTGGAAAAAGGCAATTTAGGCAATAGTTAGAGGTCCTAAACTAACGTGGTTCTGGTGGTTAAATTTTTTGTAAGGGCAGAGCCTAGACTGCCTAAGGAATTCACTGCCTGAATGGCTATTGTCCAAGGATCACTAGTAGAACATGAAGGAAGTAGTGGTAAAGACCTAAAGCTACCATATCATATTTGCTTGCAAATGTGATTACTGTTTTCCAGATCTATTGCTGCTACCTGCTGCTCTTATCTTTTACTATAACCTTTTAACTACCCAGCTGGGTGGATTCAATTTTTGGAGCTGTTTTTAAAAAGAAAGAAAATTGAAGACTTAAAAAGGTATTGGTTCCCAAAGGCAATGCTAATGAATACCCAGACAAATTGATGTGCAAAGGCCCCTGGGTTCAAACCTTAGCAACACACACACACACACACACACAAAATTACACACACAGAACTATTCTCTAGTAAACTATTTGAATCTGGACAACAAGCTTAATTCTTTCATTTAAAAAATCTATACTCAACAGCAAGAAGACAACTCAATTAAAATAAGAATATGAAAAGATACTTAACAAATTTGTCACTAGGAAATTGCCTATTAAGTAACAGTGCGATACCACTACACACCTATTAAGGTGGCTGCAACCCCAAAAATACCAGTACCAATTATTGGCAAGGTAAGTTGTAGAGCAACAAGAGCTCCCATTGATTGTTGGTGGGAGCAAAAATTGGAGGACAGTTTGGCAGTCTCTTACAAAGCTAAACATAGTCTTAACCATGGGATTATTCAGTCATATTCTCCATAAGTGAGTTGAAAACATACCCACACATAAACATGCACATGCATGTTCATAGCAGCAGTATTCATAATTACCCAAATTGTAAGTAGCCAAGATATCCTTTCAGGAGGTAAATGGGTAAACAAAGTGGTATATCCATACAATGGAATATTATTCAGCATTATTCTATTCTTTAAAAAGAGACCATCAAGCTACAAACTGCATAGATGGATCTTAAACATATATCATTAAGTAAAAGAGACAGCTTGAAAAGTCCACATACTGAGCCAGACACCATGGTGCAAGCTGTAATCCCAGCACCTCTGGAGGCTGAGGCAGGAGGATTGCAAGTTCAACACCAGCCTCCGCAAATAGTGAGGCCCTTTGCAATTTAGCAAGACCCTGTCTCAGAATCAAAAAGACAAAAGGCCGGGGTTGTGGCTCAGTGGTTAGGTGCCCCAGGGTTTAATCCCCAGTCCCAAAAAAAGTACATACTGTATTATTCCCATAGACATTCTGGAAATGGCAAAGTGAAAAGATCAGGAGTTTGGGATGCAGGAGGAAGGTTTAAATAAGTGAAGCACGGGATAGTTTTTAGAGTGGGGAAACTAAATGATACTGCAGTTTTGGTTATGCGACATGATGCATTTGTCAAAACTCGTTAAAATTTAGAGCACAAAGAGGAAAACCTGATGTGTGCAGAAAATGATTTGTGAAATAAAGGAAACTGAAGATAAAATGCACACTGACAGAAGAACCTATTACCAGTGTAGGGAACAATCTTATTGAACAACAAAAGAACAACAAAATACTTAGAATGTTATATAAACTTAGTTGAAAAAGCAGCAGCAAAATTTGAGAAGTGACTCATTTTTTAAAGAAATTCTGTGAATCAAATGCTATCGAATAGTGTCACATGACACAAATCTTTTATGAAAGGAAGAGTTGATCACTGCAGCACACTTTGTTCGTTTTAAGAAATTGCTACAGCCACTCCATTCTGATCAGTCCATAGTCAACACTCTCCACCAGCAAAAAAAAAAAAAAGAAAAAAAAAAAAACTCATTAAGGCTTGGTAGCATGTTTTAGCAGTAAAACATTTTTAATTAAAGTATGTACAGTTTTTAGATATAATATTCTTGCACACTTAATAGAATATAGAGTAACTATAACTTTTATACGCACTGGGATACCAAAAAAGTTCATGACTTTCTTTATGATGTAGTGTTCTAGAACTAAATCTGCAATATCGCTAAGATCTGTTGGTATGTCTTTCCTTTCCCATAGTCTATCTTCCAGTTGTGTTCGTGTGTGAAAGCAAGTCCTTTATTGAATTCTCCCATACATACTATTAGCAAGGTATAAAAACAGTCACTTAGACTACCCGTAAGAATAATGAAGTCCCTACTCTGTGTCCTTTTTTAGGCTTTCCAACAAACATCTTAGGAAGATTGACTCCAAATCTAACAGTATCCTGGCAGAGGGGTCAGCTCACTTAACTGGTTTAGAAAGTAGACTCCTTCACTGAGAAGGATGAAGAACCAAGTGAAATTATTTACTGGGTATTATGATTTTTATCTAGAATGTCCCCCAAAGGTGCATGTTTTGAAGGCTTGGATCCCAGTGAAGAAGTGTTCTGAAGTAAAGCCTTTGGGATGTGGTTGGCTCATAAGGGCACTAACCTCATCCATGGATTAATTCATAATTAGATGGCATTATTGGATGGTGGTAGAAACTGGACCTCCATGCCCTTTTTCCACTGTGATGTTCTGCCTCACCGTAGACAAACAGCAATGGAGCCAGTCAGCCATTGAATGAATCCTCAGAAATCATGAGCCAAAATAAATCTTTCCTCCTTTCCGTTGTTTCCATGTGTCACTTTTTTTTGTCAGTGACAAAAAATAAATAACACATCGGGCTTCTACTATGAAGGTAGGAGTGATGAGATTTCTGATTTCCTATTTATGCAAGGACGTCCAGCCAACCTCATACTTAGGATTTTACCCATCTTACATGAAAAAAAAATTTGCAAAACATCCTTTATACTAATTAATGAACCTTCTGATACAGATTTAGAAAGTGATATTTCAAGTGCTTATTGGCTTTGGATGTGGGCTGTTGCTAAGAGTATTTTAGTATATTAACTAACTGCCTTCCTCCACTATTGATACTGAAGTATTTTAGAGTTAATTCACTTGTAATTACAGTTACAAGATAGCAATGTACTGTGAGGGTTAAATTGTCTCGTTTTAATATTGCATCGGAAAAAATATAGTTAGTGAATAAATGCCTGTGATTTCACAGGTAGTTCTTGAGAAGAGGCTATTTAGGTTGCTTAATTAAAGTAACTCTCAAGTACTATTAATGGTGCATGTGCTTCTCAAACATGACAGATGCTCAGAGATGGCCAGAAATTATTGAAGTTTGGTCAATCATTCAAACGATTGAATTTGAAATTCAGATTTATTTATTTATTCATTTATTTATTTATTTACTTATTGATTCATTGAACACAAATGGAGTACAGCTATTGTTGAAATTCAGATTTAGTTGAGTTGAATTTTTTTTTTCTTGATAGTATTCGATCAAAAGGAGACTCCTTTTCTTCTTTGCCCATATTGTCAGTGAGTATTACTCCCATATAGTGTAAGCCATTTTCTGTGTTTCCTGTTAAAACATCCTTCCAAAGAAAAACCCTCCCCTTCCTGCTGCCCTTTTGACAGTATTGGGGTTGGAACCCAGAGCCTTGCACATGCTAGCAAGCATAAAACTACCTTCTTTATGAAAACCAAATAGTGTCTTATGAAAACTCTTTTAAAAAGTCACTGCAAAAAAAGATGTTTAAACAAAAATGGACTTTAGTTTTAGGGAGTTTTATGGAATATTTCTAAGCAAATCTGATTGACTTATGAAATTTTATACAGTTGACCTTAGTGACTATTTTCAGTATTCTAATGAAATAAAAGTAATATGATATTCAAAAGCATGTGACTTTTGTATTAAATATATATGCAGATTTTGAAAGTATAATGTCAAATGTCATTTACTTGGGAAAATATTTTATATGTTAACACATTTTATAAATGTATAGAATCTGTCAAAAATTGAGGTTACCTCTCCCTGCAGTCACAATGGAATGGCACTTTTAGGACAAAGAGAGGGCCGCCAGTGAAACATGTTTTCGCAGTTCCTTTCAGCCATACATGAAATGCTTAGCAGTACTGCTATACTACTACTACTAGTAGTTGACGTCTTTAAGGATGAGAATCTTAGTATCTAAATATTTCAGGGCCTCAAACTGCTTGTGTTTGCTCTTTGCGGAGAGATGATATAAGGGTGCTTCCTGCTTCCCTCAGAACCTCAGCCAGCTGCCATTCCACAGGGGAGAAGTGTGCAACCCTTCTCATTACTTTCTCAGAGCAGAATTTCTGGACTAGTGTAGAACTTGCTTACCATACTTAAAACATTTGAGGGCAGGACTTTTTTCTTCTCTCTTTAATTGGAATTTTGCAAACATGTAAAGAAAGTTTCTAGAGGGAGATTGAATGAGTTTTTTGGGCAGTCGGGGATTGTAACTGGGAATTGAACTCAGGGGCACTCGACCACTGAGCCACATCCCTAGCCCTATTTTGTATTTTATGGAGAGACAGGGTCTCACTGAATTGCATAGCACCTCACTTTTTGCTGAGGCTGGCTTTGAACTTGCGATCCTCCTGCCTCAGCCTCCCGTGCCACTGGGATTACAGATGTACACCACCGCACCCGTCCAAGATGGAGTTTTAATTAGACTTTTTGGTATTTAATATAGAATTTGCAAGTTTTGCTTACTGTTTTTCTTGTTAAATTGTCCTGTGTAGTCTGCCTTTTGGGAAGAGCCACTCTGGTCCTTGTAAAACCTTGTTTGGCAGCAGTAGACAGTATAAAACAATCTGTTAATACCATTCTTCCCATAAGAAGAAGAAAATATATATATATATATATATGTATATATACACATACATACATACACACATACACACAGTGATGTTAGAGGGTACCAAACTACCAGGGAATTTCCCCAAGGTGTTCCATAATAGTAAACTATTATAATCTCTTTTATTTGTCGTTTTCATCTGAATGCTTCTTAAACCATCTCCAGAACAATTGGGACAGCCAGTTGGGCGATTCCATCTGTGGGAATTAATCTGAGTATCAGAATGTAGAGTCATATTTTACATCTTAGAATGATGGATTAATGAAGAAGATCCCAGTATATTTCCAATCAGGATGAGAATTGTAAAATACTATTAGATTAACACAAATTAAAATGTTACTGGAGAAGTCTGATTAAATTCCAATATACATCTTTCTTTAGATCTTTTAATAATTTATGCATTTTCCTTCAGATCTTTACATATTTCATATTAATATATCACTTATTTTAAATCACAGTAAAATTAATATAGCATAAAAAATTTGGTATACAATTAATAGCATTTGGTATGTTCACTTGTAGAGGTGTGCAAACCATCACCTCTGATTCCAAAACAATTTTATCAACCCAAAAGGAAAACCTGTGCCCATTAAGCAGTTAGTTCCCATTTTCACCTCCCTCACTTCCTAGCAACCAGGGCCCATCTGCTTTTTGTCTCTGTGGATTTACCTCTTTGGGACATTTCTTAAAAATGGAATAATAAAATATGTGATTTCTTTTCTCTTTTTTTTGCCTAGCTTCTTTGACTCAGCATGATTTTGAAATCATCCACATTACAGCATTACAGAAACTTTTATTTTTTATTGCTGAATAATATTCAATTGTATGTGAATGCCACATTTTGTGTGTTCATTCATCTGTCGATAGACATTTTGGTTTCCATCTTTGGGCTGTTGTGAATAATGCTGCTCTGAACATTTGTGTACACGTATTTATTTGAACACCTGTTTTCAACTCTTTGAGTATATACTTATAAGTAAATGGCTTGGTCATATGGCTTTTCTTCTTTCTTTGTTTCTTGCATTCTAATTTCCTGAGGTGGGTTCTCACTGTGTTTCCAGGCTGGCCTTAAAACTCTGGAAGTCAAGCCATCCTCCAGCCTTATGTGTTCCAAGTAGCTGGGACTACAGGTGTGCACCACCAGGCTTGGCTCATGTCATATTTCATAGGGCTAACTTTTAACTGAACTGTTTTTCATAAAGGCTACACTATTTTACATTTAAATATTTATGCTGGTTTCCTGAACTGGCTCTGGAGCTTCCAGATTAAATTGTGAAAAAGAATTGTTGTTATTGTTGTTAAATAATAACATATGGTGTTAAGTCTTTTAAAGGAAACCTACAGCCGGGCACGGTGGCGCACGCCTGTAATCCAAGCGACTTGGGAGCCTAAGTCAGGAGGATCGCGAGTTCAAAGCCAGCCTCAGCAATTTAGCGAGGCCTTAAGCAACTCAGTGAGACCCTGTCTCTAAATAAAATACAAAATAGGGCTGGGGATGTGGCTCAGTGGCCGAGTGTCCCTGATTTCAATCCCAGGTTCCAAAAAATAAATAAAATAAAAACATAAAGGAAGCCTACAAAAAATGGTCCATTTCTTTTTCTTTTCCTTTTTTTAAAATTAGTTATACATGATACTAGAATGCACTTTGATACATCATATATAATGGAGTATAATTTCTCATTCTTCTGGTTATACATGATGTATAATATCACCGGTCATATATATATATATACACACACACACATATATATACACACACACACACACACACACACACACACATAGGGTAATAATGTCTGCTTCAATCTACTATCCTTCCTATCTCCATACTTCCCCCACTTCAGTACTCTCTACCTAATCTATTTTTTCTCTTTTTTTGTACACGAATGTGATACAACTTTTCATTTCTATGGTTGTACACAATGTAGATTCACCCTATCCATGTCATCTTACATATACATAGAGTAATACTGTCTTTCTCAGTCTACTATCTTTCCTTCCCCCACCCCTTCCCATCCCATTTTCCTCTACACCATCCAAAGTTCCTCCTTTCTTCTCTTGTCCCCCAGTGCCACCCCTCTCCTTACCCATTATGTATCATCATCCACTTATTGGAGAAAACATTCGACCTTTGGCGTTTTGGGCTTGGCTTATTTCACTTAGCATGATATTCTCCAGCTCCATCCATTTACAGGCAAATGCCATAATTTCATTCTTCTTTAAGGCTGAGTAATATTCCATCATAAGTGTGTGTGTATGTATGTGTGTGTGTGTGTGTGTATCACATTTTCTTTATCCATTCGTCTGTTAAAGGGCCTCTAGGTTGGTTCCATAGTTTAGTTCTTATGAATTGAGCTGTTGTAAACATTGATGTGGCTGTGTCACTGTAGTATGTTGATTTTAAGTCCTTTGGATATAAACCTCGAAGTGGGATAGCTGGTTCAAATGGTGGTTCCATTCTAAGTTTTCTGAGGAATCTCCATAATAGTTGCACCAATTTGCATTCCCAGCAGCAATGTATGGGTGTACCTTTTCCCCCATATCCTCACCAACGTTTATTATTCTTCGTATTCTTGGTAATTGCCATTCTGACTAGGGTAAGATAAAATCTTAGAATAGTTTTGATTTGCATTTCTCTAATTGCTAAAGATGTTGAACATTTTTTCATATATTTATTGATTGTATTTCTTCTGTGAATCGTCTGTTCAGTTCCTTAGCCTATTGATTGGGTTACTTTTTTTTGGTATTAAGTTTTTTGAGGTCTTACTCTGGAGATTAATGCTGCATCTTAGGTGCATCTGGTGAAGACTTTTTCCCTTCTGTAGGCTCTCTCTTCATGTTATTGTTTCCTTTGCTGAGCAGGAACTTTTTAGTTTTTGAATCCATCCCATTTATTGATTCTTGATTTTCTTGCACTTTAGGAGTCTCGTTAAGGAAGTCAGATCCATCTCTAAACCAACATGGTGGAGTTTTACGCCTACTTTTTCTTCTATTAGGTGCAGGTCTAGTGCCTAAGTCTTTGATCTATGTTGAGTTGAGTTTCGTGCAGGATGAGAGATAGGGGTTTAATTTCATTTTGTTACATGTAGATTTCCAATTTTCCCAGCAACATTTATTGAATAGGCCATCTTTTCTCCAATGTATGTTTTTGGTGCCTTGGTCTAGTATGAGATAACTGTACTTATGTGGGTTTGTCTCTGTGTCTTCTGTTTACCATTTTATATGTCTGTTTTGGTACCAATACAATGCCGGTTTTTTGTTGTTTGGTTTTGTTTTGTTTTGATTTGGTTTGGTTTTAGTTGTAGATGGACACAATACCTTTATTTTATTTATCTTTATGTGGTGCTAAAGATCGAACCTAGTGCCTCATGCATGCTAGGCAACCCCTCTACCACTGAACCACAATTGCAGCCCCTTATGCCATTTTTGTTACCATGGCTCTGTAGTATAGTTTAAGGTCTGGTATTGTGATGTGTCCTGCTTCACTTTTCTTGCTAAGGATTGCTTTGGCTATTCTGGGTTTTTTTTATTTTTTCAAATAAATTTCATGATTGCTTTTTCTAGTTTTATGCAGAATGTTGTTGGGATTTTAATTGTAATTGCATTAAATCGATATAACAATTTGGTTAGTACGTCCATTTTGACAATATAAATTTTGCCTATCCAGGAGCATGGGAGGTCTTTCTATCTTCTAATACCAAAACCAGACAAAGCCACCTCAAGGAAAGAAAACGTTAAACCAATATCCCTGATGAATATAGACGCAAAAATTCTCAATAAAATGCTGGCAAATGACATACAAAAACATATTAAAAGGATAGTTCACCACAATCAAGTAGGTAGGGTTCATACCACGATGCGAGGTTTGGTTCAACATATGGAAATCAGTAAACATAATCCATCACATCAATGATCATATGATCATCTCAATTGATGCAGAAAAAGCATTTGACAAAATACAGCTCCCCTTCATGCTCAAAACACTAGAGAAACTAGGGATAGTAGGAACATACCTCAACATCATAAAAGTCATATATGCTAAACCCAAAGCCAGCGTCAGTCTAAATGGAGAAAATTGAAAGCTTCACCTCCAAAAACTGGAACAAGACAAGGATGCCCCCTTTACCACTTCTATTCAACATAGTTCTTGAAACTCTATCCAGAGTAATTAGGAGAAAGAAATTAAAGGGATATGGATAGGAAAAGAAGAACTCAGACTATCACTATTTGCCAATGACATGATTTTGTATTTAGAAGAGCCAAAAAATTCCACCAGAAAACTTCTAAAATTCATAAATGAATTCAACAAAATAGCAAGTTATAAAATCATCACCCATAAATAAACGCATTCCTACACATCTGTGACAAAATCTGCTGAAAGAGAAATTAGGAAAACTATTCCATTCACAATAGCTTAAAAAAAAAAAAACAACTTGGGAATCAATATAATAAAAGAGGTGATAGACCTCTACAGTGAAAACTACAGAACACTAAAACCAGTCCATTTCTAAAGTTTGTGTTTGGTTAGGTTATACATAATTTCTGATCTTTTGGTGTCTGAACAAAATTTTTTAGAACAGTGCTTAGGAAATGAATTTGCTGTTATTTAAATTAGTATTGTTTATTCCTTCCTTGTTTGATCTTTTATATCCAAATAGAAGTAACATTTCAAAAATACTTAGCCAATTTAGGAGGCAGTTTTAGATACAGGTTATTTAAAGTAGGAAAATATGCCCATAATTTTCAAGATTTTTAATTTGACCATTTTACTGTATAAGGAGGTGGGTTACATCCTTCTAGTTTCCAGTTAAGTATATCTTTTATGTTTCTGTTATACACAACTTAAAAAGTTTTGGCAATTTAATCTTCTTGTTGTTCAAAGTTAATGTTTTCCAGTTACTTAATGATTTGAACTGTTTTTTTCATGCTGAATTACATGTTGATTAATTTTAAATATGGTTTATTAATTCTTCACAGAATGTGGTAGGCCACTCTTGGTGCCTACCAAACTCTCTCTCTTCTCTCCTACTTTCTTCCTATTGAAAAATGTTCAGATATTTTGTTCTAGTGTGTTTGTCTTTCATGTCTTTTAAAAGTTGAGCTTCCTTGTCCCCAACACTGTATAAATAATTGCTCTTAAACAGTTAATCCTATTTCTTATAGCAGTGATTGGTTTAGGATGAAGAGCTTCTATGAATCATTCTTTTCAAGTAAAACAGCCCCAGTGGTAGGCATTCTAGGATGAAACCAGGGCCCTAGATTTCCTGATTCACCATCCTAGAGTAAGACTTCAATTTGCCAAATTGCTTCATGGTCCAAAATGGACGTTATGATGTCCAAAAGTAATAAAAATCCATGGGGAAAAAGGTTTAATTTTCTAGCTGAGTCAACTCTCTTTAAGGCCCCCTTTCCAGAGGTACGTAGCATTCTTGTTACCATCTCAGTGGCTGTGTCTCATTAACATGGCCACATCTACAAGGGAAGCTAGGAAGTGTACTTTAGTTGAATGCATTTCTTCCCTGAATAAAGCAGAGCAAGAAAGGAAGAAGGAGCATGGGTTAGCAGTGACCAGTCTCTGCCATAGCATCTGTTATTGAAGGTTGACCCTATTGAGAGTTCATTAACAGCTGTTTGTGGGGAAACTGTGAGAAGATTTCATTCAGAATCTGCATAGTAATATGCACTAAGTCAAACTTGTTTCCAAGTCAGTATTATTCCAAGCTCATTTTCTAGTTGGGTGTGGTAGCCAGTGCCTGTAGTTCCAGCTACTTGGGAAACTGAGGCAAGAAATCACTTGAACCCAGGAGTTTCAGGCCAGCCTGGGTAGCACTGCAAGATTCCATCTAAAAAATGAAACAAAAAGCTCTTTTTCTTTCACATCCATTTGTTTATTCAGTAAGTTCATAGTCTGGGGACAGTGGGAGCCCACTAAGTCTTTTCATTTTGTTTTTGTGAGGTTGATAGTCCTGTTTCTTACTACGTGAAACTGCTTCATGGAAACATCAACTTTCTCAAGGGCATTTATGATAAATCCAAACCCTGGCCAACTCTCCTCTTGACTTAGAATACTCTGCTAATAAATTTCCTTTGATCAAACCCTTCTTTCTTTAGTAGTTCTCTATGGCACTCTCTGTGACACTCACCCAGGCCTCTTTGCATAATGCTCAGGATATTTAGCTCTGCTCTTCACCTACCTTTCTAGACCACTGCATGGTAACCAAACCATTGACCATCTCATTTTTGACCCAGTGTTTTTTTATTGTG
Source organism: Glaucomys volans (assembly GCA_020662805.1). Taxonomy (NCBI): domain Eukaryota; kingdom Metazoa; phylum Chordata; class Mammalia; order Rodentia; family Sciuridae; genus Glaucomys; species Glaucomys volans. The sequence continues at coordinate 564,737 of JAJEJO010001962.1, forward strand.
ACTCCTTTTTTTCTACTCTTCAGATCCTAACCATCCTTTATAGGGTTCAAGCTCAAAAATTTTGCTTGTATTTTAGTTACATACTTATCTATCCCACTCACCTACCTATAACTGATTTGGATGTCTCATTTCTTTTTCATTTTTAAAATCTCCAAAGGATCTTAAAAAAAAAAAGTATTGGGCTGGGGGTGTGGCTCGGTGGTTGAGTGTCCCTAGGTTTAATCCCTAGTACCAAAAACAAAAATGCTGCTTTTCCCAGGCCTTTTAATTTTTTTTTCTTTTAAGACAGGGTCCCACTAAGTTTCCAAGGCCAGCCTGGAACTTACTATTCTCCTGCCTCAGCCTCCCAAGTAATTAGATTATATAGGCCTTTGCTACCCCACAGGGGTCTGCATAGCCTTTCTAATAAATTTCTAAATTAAGAATAAGTGTTTTCATTTAAAAGAATAGAAAAAACTTGTTGACTAAATAATTGATGTAAAGGGGGTATAAACGGGGGAAAAGACGTTTTGTCTTCAGGGCCAAAAATGTGGAAGTATGGCAAATTAAAATCGTATCTTTGTTAAGTCATTGCATAGCCCCCCTCCCAAAAAAAGTATGGTTTTGTTCTTTTTTGGTTCGGTTTTAAGAGAAAACATTCATTCCCCAATAAAACATGGTCTACTCTGCCATATGATGATAAGTAAAGGACAGTTAGGAAGTCAGTTACTTTCTCAGGGCCTTTCACTGAGTCAGTTATAAATATAAAAGGGCCTCACAGGTCCCAAGGCCATGTTTCAATCATGAGTCTCTATAATGTATTCTCTTCTATGTGTGGTAGTAAAATTTTTGAAAACATGAATATTCTTGCTTCCTTTCAAAAGAGCAATAAGGAGGAGTTTCTTAAGTAAATCAAATTAACACAAAGCAACCATTGTAGAGTTTTTTTCTTTGAGGCCTGTTTGTTGATGATAATGAAACTGGTTGTACTATCATATGTTTGATTCTTTTCCTGCATCAAAAACAGATCATGTATCTTCCAGGCAGATGGTACAAGTGAAGAATTGACTGTTTATACCTGAATAATAGATGTTTTGTTGATAAATTAGGGTCTGCAGAAATCAGTTAGACTTCATAACTTCTTTCAAAGTGAAAGTAGTTTATTTATAGTTAGAGTATAAGTCAAACTATCATTTAAAAATATGTACACACATAAGTGTTAAGTTTGCATACTATATTTGTTGTATGTATACTCTTTGGAAGTTACTTTGAACTGTAATAATTTAGCTGAAAAATAGTTAAAGATCTCCCACTCAGAATCCATTTTTTTTCCCCATTAAGTAAAATTGTCTTCAAGCTCCCAAAAATAGTTACAGTGTTCCAATATGCCAAAGGAGATATTGGAACATTTCTCCTCTAGCTCAGTTGAGATTTCATATGATCTCAAAGGAAAGAAGAGATGATTAGTTTTAATGCTCACTTTTTTTCCCATGTTTTTGATTATACCTCTAACTTCAGTTTGTATTTAGTTGTATAAATGAACTTAGAATTAGTTCAGTCTCCATGAAGATATAAGTAAAATAGGATATATATTAAGCAAAATAGTTTATATATACATCCCATACTCACAGATTCTTTGAGATTGAAAGTATGGCTGACTCTAGATTGCATTGGTAATGCTGATTGTTTCTAGTATGTAGTATTAGAACTACCTGAGTGAGGGAGATTGGGGAAGATCTCTGAGAAGTTAACATTTGAATGGGAACTGAGTAATGTAAATTGGTGAGATACATGTTTTGCTAAACTTCAGAAGGAGGAAGTTGTTCAGAAGGATTAGTTGCAACTAATGTCACACAAAAAGTAGAAGGGATTGGAAGAAAAAATGAATTAAAGGGGATAAAAAATATCTCAGTGTCTTATTTAAGCTGACCTTGGAGAATCAACTTATTCATTTATTACCTGGAAACTAGGTGTTTTCAAATAAAAGATTCTAAATTCCATTAGTAAGCAAGTATGTTTTAGTGGCTGTCACTCCCCAGGGAGGAATTTTCTAGTGTTATGAAGGACTTTTTCATTATAATTGGTCCCTTCTTAAGCAGGTGTTTATAGATTAATTCAATTCTTAAATCATTCAACTCTTCCAATTACTTTTTCCAGAAATTTGCTGTGTCATGAAATTTTACCTCTAAAGGAATACCAACATCATAAGGTAGACTAACCCTTGGACATTTCTTGGTTAGTAAATTGGAAATATTTGGACTGTCTCATAAGTGCCAAATGAGAATGACTAACATAATATTTAGAAGCAGTTGTTGGCCCAATACTTAGTTGATTGCTTTCCTTGATGATAATAGAACTTATTTCTCTACTGGGCTTCACTTGGTGCTGTGAATTATTATAATTATTATAATTATTACCTGTAATAATAACCAGGAATATTTGGAATGTAGTTCTGGTTACCATTAGGTATGAATGTTTGATTCCTTACCTGGTACCAACTTTTAACAGATGATATGAGGACATGAGGGAGAGAGATGCCATAATCAGTAATCAATCAAAACTTTTGCATGCTTCATGTTGCAAAGCATCATTAGGCTCTGTTGAAAAACAGATAGGTAGATCTGTTTCTTACCCATTAAAAGAATTTCTGCTTTTTTAGTGATGAGTAAGTTGGTACCAAATTATGAATGCAATTAAGTGTTGGATTGAGTTGCTTGGACATAAACCTGTCTGTAGAGTAAATGCTAGGGAGGCCAGATAAATCAGGCCAAGGATAGCATTTTCAAGAAAAGTGGTGTGGTCAAAAGTTTTACATACCACTGAAGTGAAACAGTATAATGACTGAAAAACAAAAGATACCACAACGGATCCTCAGTCTTGATCCTCAGTCATTATCACAAATATGCCTGAGTAATGTGCGCAAGCAGATGGAGAATACTTAGGAAGCCCTTGCTGAAGTTTTTCTGTGTTTTTTAGATGAAGCATGGTCCTGCTCTGTGGTATACGAAAAAAGAGAATCAAGATTAATTGAAATTTAAGGTTCCCAAGTGATTTAAAGAAGTTTATTAGCACATACAAAGAAGTTTATTAGCACATAGTAGAAATGCATCCATACACCCTGCCTCAGTCTATCTCAAATGTGGTTTGGGCAGATGTTGGGAAAAGCTGGGCAAAATCATACAAGGTACTTGAGAGATTTGCCGTATTGGCAATATATTTTTTGGCTTAAGTAAATAATTTCACTGTAATTGGGCACTTTTTTGTAGGGGTAAACTTCAGATTTGTTCTTATATATGTGCTAGCTACTGACTCTGACTGAAATCTCATCCTGGAATAGTCAGATTAGCTGTCACTTTGTTAAGCCTTTAACAGATTCTCCCAGGCATTTAGCCGTTTTTTCTTTGGGACTCTGTTATGTTATAATGATCTGTTCAGCTTGTTCTGTCCTATTGAAGCATTAGTTCAGGCTGTTGTGACTTTGAGAAAAGGTACCTTATTTTTCCTTCCTTTGCTCCACTATAATGTTTACCCTGTAGTAGATGTTCTGTAAATGGTAGGTAGGTGGTGAAGTGGCCAGAAGCTCACAGGTTCTTTATACTCAGAGAAACCATGCAGGGTGCTAATAACTTAATAAGCCAAATACTTGCCCTGCTCGTTACTTCTCAGTATTCCAAGTAGTCTTCTAGCATCTTTTGACAGATTTCTGCTGCTTCATTTTATTGTAGTTCTCCTGGCAGCTATACACACAATCACCATGCCATTGTGTGATTTTGCAAGCATATTCTCCTGCAGTTTTATTGAAAAAAGTCTATCTTCAGATGGGACAATTTTTACTGCATATGTAAAGAGTGAACACACACCTAAACAGATATGCTAGAAAAATATAAAACTTCTTCTTAGTAAGCTTTTAAAGTTATTCTGTTTCCTATGTACATGTATGATTGCGTGAATGGTATGACTACATCGTGTACAACCAGAGAAATGAAAAGTTGTGCTCCATTTGCGTACAGTAAATCAAAATGCATTCTGCTGTCACGTATAACTAAATAGAACAAACAATAAATATAAAATTTCTTTTGTTTTTAATACATTTATTTTTTTAGCTGTTGGTGGACATTTATTTATTTATTTATTTATTTATATGTGATGCTGGGAATCGAACCCAGTGCCTCACACATACTACGCAAGTGCTCTACTACTGAGCTACAACTCCAGACCCTTTTGTTTTGTTTTTTGAGATAGGGACTCACTATGTTGGCCAGGCTGGTGGAAACCCTGAGCTCAGATGTTCCTCACACCTCAGCTTCTCAAGTACCTGGCACTACACAGGTGCACACTACCACACCTTCTGGCTTAAGGTGGGTGGTGAGGGGGCACAGTTTAATACTGGGGATTGAATTCAAGAGTACTTTACTACTGAGCTACATCTCCAGTCTTTTTTTTTTCAAAGACACTGTCTGGCTAAGTTGCTGAGGCTGGCCTCAAACTTGGCAGTCCTCCTGCCTCAGCCTCCCAGGTCACTGGGGTTGCAGCTGGCTTGAGTTTTTGAAAATGTTTTCTTGTAATTATTCTGATGGTGAAACTGTTGAAATCTTTGTTACACAGTAGAAGATCTAATTGGTCTGAGGGTGTGCGAAATAAGTCTACTACATTATAACTTTTATGGACTCTGTTTATAAGTTGTTATGTTTTATGTCATTCAAAGGGGACTCTCCTTTGTTTTTAGAATTGTGGAGAAAAGTTGTTTCATTGACTTAGTTTTGGTGTTTCCTAGAGTGGGTTTCTTTCTTAGTGTAGAAAATTTAGACTGAATATAATTGAAATGAACAAAACCTTGACCTAAAAAAAAAAAAAAATGGAAATGATCATGAATCACTACTTTTCTAAAACACATGCAAAACCTTCTGGTTTTAGTAGACTGTTGGCTTGCTTTTTTATGTTTCAAACTACATGATGAAACAATTTTGTTTTCTCAGCTTAAGGTGCTATATTTAATTTTTGTTACTGCAGTTTCATATGAAAGGAATATTTTAGCACCAGTTAGGTTGTGTTAGATTTAGTTGTAAGACATCTCAGATTGATGTACCTAAAAATTTTCCTGAACGCACCCAATCTCATCTGATCTCAGAAGCTAAGCATGGTCAGGCCTGGTTAGTACTCCAGTAGGTGTGTTCTAAAAAGTTTTATACCATTGGCAGTTAAGCAAGATATTTGCAGTGTTTGGTAAAATGTTTTTCCCATTCTCTATTAAGAATTACCATTTTGAGCAGAGAGCATGAACTATAGAAGAAATAGGTCAGCCATTAAATATGACTCAACATTTAATTAAACAGCTATGTGGTAAGCACTATTCTATTTGCTTTACATGATTTTTCTCATCATCACAAAAATTCCATGAAAATCAAATTATCTTTATTTCCCATATTAGAAAATTGTATAGAAAATTGGTATAGTAAATTACCTGTGGTCTGAGAGCTGTTGAGGAAAAGAACTAGGTTTGAACAGGAATCATCTGACTTCAGAGTTATGTGCTTTTGACCATTAAGCTGAACTGCCTCCCTCATGACTAGGCATACAAAGAAAAGATTGAACCCCATTTGCAATTCGAATAATGGATAGCATGTATTTTCTACTCACTTTATGAGCCGGGATGTGGAAAAAGGAAAAATCTAAGACACTGAGGTACAAATGTAAATTGTTAATTCTTTTTGGAGGACAGTGTTTCTGAATGCTAAAAACATGCGCATGCTTTGACCTATCCATCCCACTTCTAAGAATCATCCTACAGCTAAACAAAGAAAAGTACTAAGATAGCTGAGCTGATAGGCATTTTTTATTTTTTCAAGTTTTTTGTTTCTGTTAATTATTATTTATTATAGCAAGAAATTGAAATAGAGTGCCCAGTAGAACATGGGTTTTAAATAATTGTGATAGGCAGTTATTAACAAGGAAAATTAGAAATGTGATTTCTGTCCATGGCACATTGCTGAATGGAAAAAAAAATACGAAATAATGTATAATTTGATTTCCTTATGTAGAATAAATATGTTTATGTATACAAACTCTGGCCTAAAATTAGGATACAGTTGTATCTTCTAAGTAGTACAACTTAGTAATTATTAAATGTCTGTAATAGAGATACACTGCCTAGGTTTTATTAGCATTATGGTCATGGGCAAATAACTATCCTGTGCCTCTTTCTTCAGTAAAATGAAGATAACTGTAGAACTTATCCTGTTGTGTTAGGCTCAGATGAGTTTGTAAAGCATTTGACAGTAAGTGACCTGTGCAGCTGTCATTATTTCTGGATGGTGGAAAGTCAGGGAATTTTAGTCTTTTTTATACCTTTTATGGGTTGAATTTTGAAACAAGTGTGTATCAACTTTGGAAACAACAAAAAACTTTTAAAGGATTTATTTTAGTTGGTGTGCTTACGTTTTTAACAGGAAATATCCATTTATTTAGAGCTAAGGTTATTTTTCACATTCTTGTTTTTTTCAAATGCTGTTTATAACCATATAGCTTGGTATTTTACCCTCAGCTGTATGCCAATTTCAAAGAAATTGAAATCATATTTTACTCTTCTGGCTAGAAGGCATGCATAATCACAACAGATCCTTCCTGGAGAAACTGCCTTAATTTGTGGCTGCAGTGACATGTTAGAATGTGACGTAAGTCTGGTGTCAGACTTCCAGAGTGGCAGGCCAGCCTGACAACCACAGTGCATTTCCTTAGTACATAGTGCCCACAGTGCTCATAGGGAGCAACTCAAAGACAAAGGACTTCAGTTTTATTTTTATTCCGGTGTCCTTTTTTGTCTTAGTTGAGTTTCCTTTCAAGAATGTGATTTTGATGAAGGCTGGTAAGTAATTCTTGTCACTTTTATTTGTTAATAATAACTAATGCCTAAATGAACAGTAGTCTGTTTTCTCAGTTAATGATCCTGTGGTAAATAATCTTTGTAGTCCTGTGCCAGGCGTGGTGCCTAGGGCAGAGGATTTATATACCATAAACATTTCTAAAACTTACTATATTGTGGAAATGTAAATATATTCATTCAAATGTCATTTTTAGATGTGGGAGTTGGAAATGTCTTTGCCGTAGTCTCTCCTAAACTTAAAACTGCATAAATATGTACTGGTCAAAAATAGTTCAAAGCCTAAAGATTTTTATTTAAAAGTCTCAGAAGGTTAACTTCCCTCCATCTCAAAGAAAATTAGATAAATAGTTCCTCACACATTCCTATGGAGAAGCTGAGTGATAATTCATTATATAATGCTTTCTTTAATACATAATCTAATAATGGTCTAAGCTAGTTAACAGTTAGAATACTGATATCTCTTTAAATTCTTTAATTTGGGAGCTTGTTTCAGTGATGTGATTAAAAATATTTATTAACCTAAAATTGCAGAGCAGTATCCTGGGAGGAGATTAGGAGATTATATGTTATAGACAGTATTTCAGCATTTAAAGGAATTTTAGAAATTTTAAAGGAGATGCTGCACAGCCATTGATTGTAGAGGCTGGGAAATATATCTTTTAAGGACTGATTCTTATTAATTACAAATTCATATTTCTTTGTTTTGCACTCTATGTTTAGTGTGAAAACATTGTTCTGTTGTGCAAGGTTTATGGGTTTTGGATATAGCTATTTTGCTTATAATTTCTTTTTCTCCTTTTTATGTGAATGAATGATATTATCTTGTTTATTCTATTTATATAAACTAAAGCCTTTAAAGTTTTTTATATTTTGACATTTCTGGCGTAATTGGTTTCATGAAGGTTCAACAGCAGTCTTTGATTGCAAGGTCTTTTAGAAGAATTTTCCAAATTTCCCCTTAAAAAATAGCATTTTATACTTTTTAAATCTAGTTAAAAAGAAAGGCAGTGTAGAAATTCTTTAAAAATATATTTTGACTTCAATTTTCTGAAGCAGTTGAAGAATAAGACTTGCTATGCATGCTTGTACATGCAAGAATGTGTTTTAAATTGACTTTTTTTGCTAATATGCAAAAATATCAAATTTGAGGAATAAACATCTACTTCCTATTATGACTTCCAAGACATTAGACTTCTATATTTGGAAGGATAGAAATGTAGAAGTAGGGTTTCATTTTATAAACTTGACAACCTTAATTCAAGATCTAGTTTTTTCACTTTAAGATGTAGAATGTTCAAGTTCCAGCTAAGATTCTGCCCAAAGATAGAAAATTTAAGCACTATGCATGGAAAATTCATGAATATTTTTATTCTCTTAAAAATTTATTGTGAATCCACTTTAAATATTTTAACATGGTATGTAAAATAGCCTATATTTTAAACTTAAGCAGTAAATTGCTGTGGCAATGATGATATATATTTGTTACGCATCTTAAACAATGTTTTTGCAGCATTATGACATCAGAGGTCATTCGCTCCTACCAAATTCAATTAAGGAGAAGGTACTTGAGCTTTTTTTCTTTTTATGAATAGGCAATTAAATCTGGCAAAATGAGAAAAAGAAGAAGATGGCGAGCAGAACTGCAGGGGGATAACTTGAAATCAACACAAAAGTTTTACCAGAGTCTAAAGTGATAGGAAATAGAATACTTGTCTGTTTTCTAATGGATAATGTATGCTTTGAGAAACACGTTCCACCAGTAGTATAGCTTGCTTGAAAAGTGTCATTGTATTGCTTTTCTTTTTTTGAAATTCAGTTGGATCTTTAATCCCCTTTGAGTCTTAAACTCTATTTTGTTTCCTAGTGGTGGACAGTACAAAGCCTTGTATACATATTACATGTTTAATAAACATTTCAACACTTTTCAAATAAACAATGGACTAAGCAAGTTAAATGAATGAGGAGAGTATCTTTATCTTTGTATTGAAGAGATTCCATCTTTACTCTGATGATCAAAACCTGCCAGTTAGATAGCCAACTGATAGCTTGCCCTGCCTTATACTCTTGTGAGAAAGAAATGTTTCTCCAGTGTCGAATATTGCCATTGCAATGTCGTGCTATAGGAAGTGGGCCAGGTTGGATTCCCACACTACTGTAAGTGAGAAATTTCTTGGTGCTTGGGAATAATGATTTCTTAACTAAATTGAGCCTTAAGTAAGTGCTGGGTGGATCACATAAAGTACATTATGTTTGGATCTTTTCAAAGGTTTTTAAAATCCATTGTTTTGAAATTGAAGAGATAGAAAACCTCGAAGTAAATACATTGTTTTAAAACTTGCATAAAAAGGAAAACTCATTTAAGACCTGGATTTTGAGCCACATGTCTGTGCCTGACCCTCATCTTTTCAGTTGGAGCTAAACTCTATCCATTTTTGACTATTCCTGCTGATCCCAGCAGTCTCATTCAAATAGCAGTCACACATGTGATGCTTTCCCTGCTCTTTTTTTCCTAAGCAAGTTCAATCCCTAACCAGTCTTCCCTTTGTGTATGTTTATATTTGTGGTTATTTATTTGTATTTATGACATTATTAAGACTGTGTATTTGCACTATGCACTATTTTGAAAGAAAGTCTACTGTTCTTTTTAACAAAATCTTGTTTTATAGGGTTATCATTTGATTTTTGTTCTTGCAGATTGTTTTGATAAAGCTCATGTAGTATCTGAAAATAAGTAAATAACTGTATAATGAAGAATAGTTAAATAATTAGCATTTTTCTTTTTTATTTAAACCCTTTACTTTGTCAGTTTGACTTAAAGGAATGTGTTTTATATATAGTAAAATAATCTGATCCCTTCAAAGTAACTTATTCATGATAATTTATGCATAGGTTAGACTTATGTTACTATCTAAAGAGGTATGTGTAAGAATTGGTGCTTGAACTTAGCTTTTTCTAATTTGCTCTTTGCTTCCTTCCCACTGGTATTGTAAATGTCTATTTGATGCATGTTAAAATAAAATACTGCTAATTAGCATTCATTAGGGAGTAGAGTTGTCTGAATTGATGAAATTCTAGGTTTTATATTTTGAAATGCCACATTATTGCTTTTAAGTTATTAGAGGAATACTTCTTATTATCAACATGTTTCTCAGATGTGGTACTGATTAGTTTTATTTTTGAAGCTTTTTGGGGGCTGGGTATTCAACTGGGTACTTTACCACTGAGCAATATCCCCAACCCTCTTTATTTTTTATTTTGAGAGAGGTCTCACTGCTTACCTGGAACTTGTCATCCTCCTGCTGAGATTATAGACATGTGCCACTGCACCCTTCAAAAGAATTCTTATGACTTTAGTAAAAACATGTATATAAGTTACTCTGTAATTTTTCAAATAGTTTTCTTTTAAACTACTAAAATACACCCCATCGTCTTTTTATTCTTTTGTATAACTGTATACGGACTTTTTTACTGTAGATCATTCAACAATAAATATTAACCTTGGATCACACTTTCAGTTCTCTTCATTCATTGAATTATAGTTGTGTGTAAGTCATTACTTCCCAGTAAAAATGGAGTAGAGAGCCAGCAGTTTTTTAAACAAGATAGTGATGCAGTTAAACCTTTTTTCTTTTCTTTTTCTTTTTTTTTTAAGAACTCTGCTCTCTAGCATATTCCAGTTCAGCTGATATTTGGTAAGGCTTCTGTTAGGTCCAAAAAATATACCTTGGTGCCTACCAAGTACTTCATCTTTTCAAAAAGTTAGAGAGTTTGTTGTTAGTCATGTGCCCCTCCCACCCCGCAGCTGATCTTTAGTGTGCATTTTATAGAAGAGTGGTGCTCAGCAAGGATGGACTAAATAGGTAAGAAGATAGTTACAATGAAATAGGTAAGAATGCTTTTAGAGGAGTCAGAATTCCACGACAACATTTATGTGGAAATGCGTACTTTTTTATTTGTCAATTTAAAAAGGAATTTTTAAGAAATGAATAAAATGTTTTATAAAACATCTTGGAGATATATGAGCCTATACTAAAACAACAGTTGAGATATTATTAGCTTTCTATTCACATAGGGTAATTTCTAGTGGCCACCAAAGTAGCACTTAATTCTTGAACACTTGGCAAAAAATTACTTTCATGAAGTAGTGTGGACATTCTAAGAATCATATTTCAGTTTTGGCCATATAGCACTATTTAACCTTCCCATTTGAGCTTCTTAGGTTCATACTCACTTAAATGACTTACAGATGAAAGAATTGTCTAAATTACTATACTCATTTTGCTTTTAGTTTATCAAGTGATAATATGTAACACTCATGATGGATGTGATAGGTGCATTTGTTTTAACTACATGTGTTAATTGAATGATTCTTGAATCATTTCATAATTCTTTAAAATCCATTACAAACTGTTTATATTGTAGATTTTTAATATACATGTTGTTTTTATTTTCAAAAGCTTTTTTGAAAAATTATTTAGAAATTATCCCAGAGTAACCAAAAATTAAAATAGATGAGTTGGTATGTGGGCTCTTATGCTTTGAACTGTTTATTTATTGAACCAAGTCAATAATAATGCTTTAAAGCCTTCTACTTCCACTGTTACAACATACTCATATTTTTCTACTGAGGTTTAAGCCCCCTCCTTTGCTTGGGTCAAGCCAGATTTTCAGTTCTCCTAGGATATAGCACATGCTTTACAATCGTTGATATTTGTACTTAATTCTTTGGTACCTGTGATGGGAAAATGTGAGGTAACGTTTCTAAATCTGTTGTGGTGATAATTTTTGTCTGAGCAGCTAAGAGTGGAAAGTGGTTGCAAAGCTTCAGAGGATAGGAATATAGAAAAGAGGCATTGGGTTTTAAATTAAATTTGAACTAGAAAAGGTTTCATTACAGTGTTCCAGGTGGAAATAATCTTAGGGTGAAGCTAAGCAGTGAGATGCAAGGAGAGAAGAGAAGCAGCTACGGAGTCTGCATATGCACCAGACTTCATTTGTTGTCTGTGGAGGAAGGGAAAGACAGTTAATGAAAGTACAGTTTTGTTCTATTTTGTTGCCATTGAACAGAAAATGAAGGAAAGAACAGAAAATTCTCACTAATTGTGGTTTGAGGAAAGGGGGAAACTGGAGAAAAGGATCTGAAATGGAAGCAACTCGGCATGTGCTCACAGCTATGTCAACCTCATAAATGCCTTAAGCCTCACTTTATTCATTTGTAAAATGCAGATACTAATGCCTGCATCAAAGGGGTCCTGTGAGGAGGGTTGTCAAGTTTCAAATAGTGTGTGACACATGAGTGTGTGGGTAGCACTGAATGGAGGTGTTCAAGTGATAGCTGTTACAGTGATGTTGTTGTTACAGTGATGACTTTAATATTAATTACTGGGGGTGAGCATCAAAATGAGGTTTTCATACCTAGTGAACCCCACTCCCCCAAGAAATCAGAGATTATCAAATACAATTTACAAATAACAAGAAGAGAAAGGCTACAAAATAAAGGGTTAAGACCTTAAGGAGAGTTTGTGCATGGTATGTAAATGAATCATTGAGGTTTGAGTGGGATGTCTGGAAGCAGTTAGTTCTAAGTTAAAGACAAATGGCATTTAGAACTAAATGTGGGGAAAGGAAATATATACTTTTCATGTTTTGCAAAAAAAAAATTATAATCTTTAAGATTGCTAACTCTGGTTATTTCTTCACATAACCAAGGCTCAAGAATTCTGTTTCTCTCAAGAAAGGGTGCTTTTAGAGTTTTTCTTTTGTTCTTAAAATATTGCCTTTAATTGTAGGCACAATTTTCTGTGCCACCATAATGTTTAGTTTAAAAATAATTTGCTGAAACAATCATTGTGACAGCCAGATTTTGACAAAATACCTTCCTCCTTTTTATTAAAATGAAAATAAAATAGTTCTGTATAAAACATTAGTGAATTTTATATTTAATAATAATTTTTAAATTCCTTTGGGGGCTCACATGTGGCTCAGTGGTAGATCACTTGCCTAGCCTGTGCAGGACTCTGGGTTTGATCCCCAGCAATACCCAAAAAAAAAAAAAACCAAAAATTATTTTGGGCCAGTGTAGAACTAATTTATTGGTACAAATTGGGGAGGGGGTTGTTTTGTTTTGTGCTGGGGATTGAACTCAGGGCCTTGTGCTTGCAAGGCAAGTGCTCTACCAACTGAGCTATATCTCCAGTCCACAAATTGTGTTTTTTAAATCCTTAATTATATTTGATTGCTTAGATCTCAAATTGACAAGTCACTGTATAAATGCTATTGATAAAATTTCTTCAATTTTAAAACAAACAGGAGGGTATAATTATCCATTTGTATAAGGAACCCAAAGCCAAATTAAGAATATACAAAACCATAACTCTTGTTTCAGTAGAGGATACAGATAAAAAGAGTTATAAGCATACATCTGGACTGCTTACTGTATAGTTTTCTACCTAGATTAACAAAACACAATAGCTTCCAAAGTTTCTGCACCTCTTCTTCTCTCTCTAGTTTAACAACATTGTGGATATGTTGGAGTTTTTACTGTGCTGGGCCCTTATAAAAGTCAAAAGTCATGATACTGGCTTTGCTACCACCATTGCCAGAAGAATTACCAGGCAGAAGCTGCCAAACCTCTCTGAGCTTTCCTGTTTTTCTTAAACTAAATTAAATCCTTTTCTCTTTCCCTTAAGGGAACTACATGAGTCATAGCAAATCATATAAATGGGTTTTCATCTGAGTTTAATAAGAGACAACCAAAGTCTTTTATTTGGTACATAGTATACTAACATATAAATTACTTTTCGTGCATAGTGTGTTCGTTTTCAGTGATATTGCCACAGTTGGACAGTAAGGCACTGCTTAATAAGCTTGCTTTGATTAATATGTCACTCAGAAGAATGATAGTAAATGTTATTGGTAATATGTTGATAGCAGTTTCAGTATTTATCTATTAAATTTTTTTAAAAAATGGAACCAGTTTGGGGTAGGACACGCCTGTAATCCCAGCAACTCGAAGGCTGAGGCAAAAGGATCACAAGTTCAAGGGCAGCCTCAGTAACTTCACAAGACCCTCAGCAATGTAGTAAAATCCTGTCTCAAATTAAAATGAAGAAGAGGAAATGGGAGAGGAATAATAATAATTGGTGGATGTCCCTCAGTGGTAAATCACTCTTGGGTTCAAACTGCACCCCCCCACCACCAACAACAAAAAGCAAACATGAGATGGGAATGTGGCTCAGTGGCAGAAAAATTATCTAACATGTGCAAGGCCCTGGGTTTGATCCCTAGTACTACTGATAAATAACAGAATCAAATTTATATTAGTCACTGTAGTTACCTGTGTATTAAAGTTTGGATCTTGAATGTTCCCCAGAGGCCTAGGTGGTAAAGCTTGGTTCCCATGTTGGCATTCTTGGGAGGTGGTAGAACCTTTGAGAGGCAGGGACCTTGGCCTCTTTTTCCCTTTTTTGCTTTGTGGCCATGATGTAAGTGGAGTTTGCTCCACCATGTACTCTTGCCATGATGTGCTGCCTCACCAGCCCAAAGCATTAGGGCCAATTGCTAATGGACTCAAACCTCCAAAACTTTTCTCTTATAATTATCTTGGTTATTTATTATATTGACAGAAAATTAATACATCATGAAATTCATGAAGTAAAGGTTAAAAAATAAACTTACAAAAATAAATGCTCCCACAAGAAAACACTGTGGTACTAAGAGTAGCCAGTATGTTTTTATTAATTGGCCAAAACATGAAATAAAATGAAAACATTGGTGTAAATGGTCTCATTTCTTTTGCCATTTATTGAATAGGGTGTCAACTTTCATCTCTCTGACTAATGAGATTCTAAAGAAAGATGGCCGAGGAAAGTTCTTGAAAAAGGGATGTGCAAAGAAGTTTCCTTTCAGCTCTGAACTTTGTAGTCTGCATGCGATACTTGGGATATAACAGCCAGTTTGGGCCTATGAGGATGCCTAATTATTTTTTAGGACAAGCCAGCCCAATAAAGATAACAGTGCTGCCATATTATAGAAGCCTAAGTCTTCATATAGCTTCTTGAAATCAGATATGTTCTTTTTTTGAAATCAGAAGTAGCTTCTTTATGTACGTGGATCAAATAATTTATCCAGACTATATACAGTATTACTCAATTTTTGATCCAGTACTTTTAGTTAATTTACTTATTCACCAAAGATTTTTATAGCCTTATTGTAGGATAGGAAGAGTTGTAATACCAGATTTGTCAGTCCACAGTTAATTGCATAAATACTTTAATTGCTTTTGTTACTTGAAATAACACTGCATTAAGAATGAAATAATTTCTTCAGTTCTACTGGCTTTTATCATTTTGAAAACTAGAAATTTGAAATATCATATTAGTAAACAAATCTTTTTTTCTAATCCCATAATTTTATTTGAGTTTATATTTGAAATATACATTTTTGGTCATTGTGTGCGTTTGTGGTATTTTCCAAAGAATATCATTGTCACCCTCCTTTATAAGTCTCCCTGACGGAAGACTAACATGTAGACTATATGAAAAGTATATTTCTCTAATGATCTGGAAAGAGAAACAAATACCAACTTCCTATTATGAGTGCTGCTATGCAGTTTATGCTACTCTTAAATAAAAGTATCTTGTCATCTAGATTTGATTCAAACCTGGTAAATTGCTCAGTTCCATTAACATGTTAAATAAGCTCTGTGATTTAGCAGCTACTAGAAAGTTCGGGACTAAGTTCTCTGCTTAAAAGTATAGCATAGCCCAAGTTTTGTGGTAGTTATTTACATAATTGATTATTTGGTTCAAAATTTGAGAACAAACTAGATAGACTGATGAATTTTTATTCTTTCTCAGGTAGACATATGGCTTGCAAAATACAATCATTTTTAAGTGAAATAATAATTCCATAGAAGTGTCAAAGAGGCAGATCTTTCATTCAGTCATCTAGTTATTGTAAGTAATTAAACCTCTGGTAATAATGACAAGGACATAATGCCAAAAAGCAAGCCATTTGTGTTACTGTATATAAATTTTCTTAATATTTTTTCTAAAAACAAAAAAAGCATTAATTCAATCATTTTATTTGGGCCTTTGCTGGAGCTTCGTCTTCAGGCTAAAGTTGTAAATGTAACCTATTATTTCCTTCATCCCTGAACTCTGGAATGTCCAAATACTTTTTTTCTTTGAAGAGGTATTTCTACTAGTTAAGAAACTTCTCTTCTGTCTGTGTTAGCACAAAAATACAATTCATCTTCCTCTGAAACTTATTAGAATTACATTTCTCCTCTTTTTTTAACTTTAGAGACAGAAGCATAAAACCATTATTTATGGGATATCATGAATTTTAAACAATTACATTCATGTACCACATAATGATGTTTTGATAAATGACAGGTCACATATGTAATGTTGGAACCATAAAATTATAATGTAGCTCAAAAATTCCTATTACTCTTGTCATTGCCATCATGGCACAGCACAATACATATTTGAGGCTATGCTGTGTAAGCAAACCTGCACTGCCAGGCATGTAAAAGTATAGCACATGCAGTTACACACAGTACATAATATGTGACAATGATAATAAATGACTTACTATGCGTTTATCATTGTTTTAACGTTTGCCCCATTAAAAAAGATTTCCTGTAAAAATGTGAAATGCTCCGGGCGGCGGTGGTGCGGTGGTCGCCGTGATGGCTTCGGGACTGGGCGGCTAGGAGCGGCCCGGTGCCGGAATGTCGGCGGCCGCTGCTTGAGCGCGGCTTCACCATGGCCACCTCGGCCGCCTCCTCAGAACATTTCAAGAAGCTGCACGAAATCTTCCGCGGCCTCCATGAAGACCTACAAGGGGCGCCCGAGCGGCTGCTGGGGACCGCCGGGACGGAAGAGAAGAAGAAGTTGATCAGAGATTTTGATGAAAAGCACCAGGAAGCAAATGAAACGCTGGCAGAGATGGAGGAAGAGCTACGGTATGCACCCCTGTCTTTCCGTAACCCCATGAGGTCTAAGCTGCGAAACTACAGGAAGGACCTTGGCAAGCTCCATCTGGAGGTGAGAAGCACACCTTTGACAGCCACACCTGGGGGCCAAGGAGACAGGAAGTATGGCACATATACCTTAGAGAATGAGCATATGAATCGGCTACAGTCACAAAGGGCATTGCTTCTGCAAGGCACTGAAAGCCTGAACAGGGCCACTCAAAGTATTGAGCGTTCTCATCGGATTGCTACAGAGATGACCAGACTGGCTCAGAAATCATAGAAGAGCTGGGGGAACAACGAGATCAGCTGGAACATACGAAGAACAGACTGGTGAACACAAGTGAAAACTTGAGCAAAAGTCGAAAGATTCTCCGTTCAATGTCCAGAAAAGTGACAACCAACAAGCTGCTGCTTTCTATCATCGTCTTATTGGAGTTAGCTATTCTGGGAGGCCTGGTTTATTACAAATTCTTTCGCAAGCATTGAAATTGCTATAGGGTAAGGTTTGTGGACCAGAACCTTGACCCTGTGGACGAATGTTGTTAGGGAATGGAATAAGCATGTTGCTGCCACGGGCTAACAGTTTAAGATGCACTGTGCAGCCAGACTGGGAGGAGGAATGGCAGCCAGAAAAACCACATAGATATGAAGGAACATTGACAAGACCAGTATGATATACCAAGATAATAAATGCAGTTTATGACTTCTGCAAATTTACATAGTACTGTAACATATCTATACCTTGTAAATTAAAAAAAAAAAAAGTGAAATGCTGTCATGTTACAGCGACGTCATCTCTTGATTTTATCAATAGGCCAGATTGAGTTCTTAGCCTATACCTCTAGGTTTGTGAGAATATGCTGTATGATTCATAATGACAAAAATTACATAGTGATGATGTGTTTCTCAGAATGTGTCCCCTCTATTAAATGATGTCTGACTTTATTTAGGTAGGGGCTAATTTAAACTGTCTTAAGATGCTAGCTGAATATTTTCATAATAATGACATATACTCTAATACCTACAATTCATAATAATAGCAAATATTATTTTTCAAGGACCTGCTATATTTCAGGCCATGTTTTACTGTTCATTCTTTTAATCTTTTTTAAAATTATTTTAAGAAACTTCATTTTGATTCATTGTACAGAAATGGGGTACAGCTTTTCATTTCTGTGGTTGTACATGATGTAGATTCACACCATTCATGTAATCATACAGGTACATAGGGTAATGATGTCTGTCTCAGTCCACTATTGTTCCTTCCCTTACACCCTCCCCACCTCATTTTCCTATACACAATCCAAAGTTGCTCAATTCTTCTTTAATCCTGCTCCCCCCATTATGTGTGATCATCCACTCATCAGAGAAACCATTCAGCCTTTTGGGATTGACTTATTTCACTTAACTTTATATTCTCCAACTCCATCCATTTACCTGCAAAGGCCATAATTTTATTCTTCTTTATGGCTGAGTAATATTCCATTGTGTATATATACCACAGTTTATCCATTCATCTATTGCAGGGCATCTAGGTTGGTTCCACAATCTAGCTATTGTGACTTGAGCAGCTATAAACATTGATGTGGTTGTAGTATGCTTATTTTAAGTCCTTTGGGTATAAACCAAGGAGTGGGATAGCTGGGTCAAATGGTGGATCCATTCCAAGTTTTTTGAGGAATCTCCATACTGCTTTCCAGAGTGGCTGCACCAATTTACAACCCCACTAGCAATGTATGAGTGTACCTTTTTCCACACATCCATACCAACACTTATTTTGCTTGTGTTCTTGATAATAGCCCTTCTAATTGGAGCCAAATGAGATCTAGATCTTAGTGTGATTTTGGTTTGCATTTCTCTAATTACTAGAGATGATGAGCACTTTTTCATATATTTGTTGAATGCCTATATATCTTCTTCTGTGAAGTATCTGCCCGTTCCTTAGCCCATCTGTTGATTAGGTTCTTTGTATTTTTGGTGTAAAGCTTTTCAAGTTCTTTATAAATTTTGGAGATTAATGCTCTATCTGAAGTGCATGTGGAAAATATTTTCTCCTACTCTTTAGACTCTCTTTTCACATTATTGATTGTTTCTTTTGCTGAGAAAAAGCTTTGAATTCTTCCCTTTTATTGATTCTTGCTTTTATTTCTTGCGCTCTGGGAGTTTTGTTAAGGAAGTCTGGTCCTAAGCCAACATGATGCAGATTCAGGCGTTCTTTTTCTTGTATTTGGTGCAGGATGTCTGGTCTAATTCCTAGGTTCTTGATCCATTTTGAGTTGAGTTTTGTGAAAGGTGAGAGGTAGGGGTTTAATTTCATTTTACTGCATATGGATTTCCAGTTTTCCTAGCATTTGTTGAAGAGGCTATCTTTTCTCCACTGTATGTTTTTGGCACCTTTGTCTAGTATGAGATACCTGTATTTATGTGGGTTTGTCTCTGTGTCCTCTATTCTGTACCATTGATCTACCTGTCTATTTTGGTACCAATACCACACTGTTTTTGTTACTATTGCTCTGTAGTATAGTTGAAGGTCTTGGTATTGTGAAACCCCCTGCTTTGCTCTTCTTGCTAAGGATTGCTTTAGCAATTCTGGGTCTCTTATTCCTCCAAATGAATTTCATGATTGCTTGCTCTATTTCTATGAGGAACATCTTTGGGATTTTAATTGGAATTGCATTGAATCTGTATAGTGCCTTTGATAGTGTGGCTATTTTGACAATATTAATTCTGCCTATTCAAGAACATGGGAGATCTTTCCATTTTCTGAGGTTTTCTTTAATTTCTCTCCTTAGTGTTCTGTAGTTTTTTCATCATAGAGGTCTTTCACCTCTTTTCTTATATTGATTCTAAAGTTTTGGGGTTGTTTTGTTTTGCTTTTTTTGTTTTGTTTTGTTTTGAGGCTATTGTGAATGGTTTTCCTAATTCTCCTTCAGAGAATTTATCACTTATGAATAAAAATGCATTAGATTTATACATGTTGGTTTTTATATCCTGCTACCTTGCTGAATTCATTTATTACTTCAAGAAGTTTCTGGTGGAGTTTTTTTGGATCCTCTAAATATAGGATCGTGTCATCAACAAATAGTAATAGCTTGAGTTCTTCTTTTCTACTCATATCCCTTTAATTTCTTTGGTCTAATTGCTCTGGCTAGTGTTTCAAGGCCAGTGTTGAATAGAAGGGGTGAAAGAGGGCATCCCTGTCTAGTTCCAGTTTTTAGAGGAATGCTTTCAGTTTTTCTCCATTTAGAATGATATTGGTCATAGGCTTAGCATAGATAACCTTTACAATATTGAGGTACGTTCCTACTATATCCTTATTTTTTCTAGGATTTTGAACATGAAGACGTGCTGTATTAAATGCTTTTTCTGCATCTATTGAAATAATCATATGATTCTTAACCTTAAGTCTATTGATTGATGAATTACATTTATTGATTTCCAGATGTTGAACAAACCTTGCATCCCTGGGATGAACCCCACTTGATCGTGGTGCACTATCTTTTTAATATGTTTTTGTATGTGATTTGCCAGAATTTTGTTAAGAATTTTTGCATCTATATTCATCAGGAATATTGATCTAAAATTTTCTTTCCTTGATGTGTCTGTCTTTGTCTGATTTTGGTATCAGGGTGATACTAACCTCATAGAATGAGTTTGGAAGGGTTCCCTTCTTTTCTACTTCATGGAATACTTTGTGGAGTATTGGTATTAGTTCTTCTTTGATGGTCTTGTAGAACTTGGCTGAGAATCTGACTGGACCCTGACTTTTTTGGTTGGTAGCCTTTTGATGACTTCTTCTATTTAATTGCTTGAATTGGTCTGTTTAAATTGTGTATATCCTCCTGAATCAGTTTGGATCATATGTCTCTAAAATTTGTCAATGTCTTCGAGATTTTCTGTTTTGTTGAAGTATAGATTTTCAGAGTAGCTTCTAATTATGTATTTCAATGGTGTCTGTCGTGATATTTCCTTTTTCATCACAGATTTTAGTAATTTGATTTTTCTCTCTCCTCTTTGTTAGTGTGGCTAAGGGTTTATCAATTTTGTTTACTTTTTCAAGGAACCAACTTTTGTTGATTTCAGCTCTGATTTTAATTATTCCTTGTCTTGTACTACTCTTGGTTTTGTTCTATTCAGTTCTTTTTCTAGGGCTTTGAGATGTAATGTTAGGTCATTTAGTTGTTGACTTTTTATTCTTTTCTTGAATGCACTCCATGCAATGAATTTTCCTTTTAGTACTGCTTTCATAGTGTCCCAGAGATTTTGATATGTTGTATCATTATTCTCGTTTACCTCTAAGAATTTTTTTATGTCCCCCCTGATGTCTTCTGTTATCCATGCTTCGTTCAGTAGCATATTATTTAGTCTCCAGGTGTTGAAGTAGTTTCTGTTTTTTATTTTATCATTGATTTCTAATTACATTCCATTATGATCTGATAGAATACAAGGTAGTATCTCTATTTTTTTGCATTTACTAAGGGCTTCTTTGTGACATAACATATTGTCTATTTTAGAGAAGGATCCATGTGCTGCTGAGAAGGAAGTATATTCACTGGTTGATGGATGGAATGTCTGTTAAGTCGAAGATACTGATTGTTACTGAGTTCCATAATTTCTTTGTTCAGTTTTTGTTTAGAAGATCTATCCAGTGGTGGCAGTGGTGTGTTAAAGTCACCCAGTATTATTGTATTATAGTCTGGTTTGTTTGTGGAATCGAGAAGGATTTGTTTGAAGTACATGGATACACCATTGCTTGGAGCATAAGTATTTATAATCATTATGTCTTGCAGATTTATGGTTCCCTTAGGTAGTATAAAATGTCCTTCTTTATTCCTTCTGACTAGCTTTGTCTTCACGTCCGCTTTATCTGATATGAGGATGGTAAGCCCCACTTTTTTACTGAGTCTGTGTGTGTGGTATGTTTTTTTCCATTCTTTCACCTTTAGTCTGTGGATGTCTTTTTTTATGAGATTAATCTCTCGAGGGCAGCATATTGTTGGTTATTTCTTTTTAATCCAATCTGCCAGTCTATGTCTTTTGATTAATGAGTTTAGGCCGTTAACATTCTGGGTTATTTTTGAGATATGATTTGTATTCTTGGTCATTTAGGCTTATTTTCAGTTTTTAACTTGGCTTGGTTTCTCCTTTGATTGGCTTTTCCTTTAGGGTAGTTACTCCATTTGCTGACTTAAGTTGTTGTTTCATTGTCTCCTCATGGAATATTTTGCTAAGAATGTTCTGTAGTGCAGGCTTTCTATTTGTAAATTCTTTTAACTTTTGTTTATTATGGAAAGAAGGAATTTATTTTGTCGTCAAATCTGCAAGTTAGTTTTGCTGGATATAAGATTCTTGGTTGGCAACCATGTTCTTTCAGAGCTTGAAATATGTTTTTCGAGGCCCTTCTAGCTTTTAGGGTCTGGGTTGAGAAATCTGCAGATATCCGTATTGTTTTCCTCCTATATGTAATCTGATGCTTTTCTCTCGCAACCTTTAAAATTCTCTTTGTTTTGTATACTAGGTATTTTCATTATAATGTACCTTGGTGTGGATCTGTTGTAATTTTATACATTTGTTGTTCTGTAAGCTTTTTTATGTTATTTTTGTGGTACTGGGGATTGAACTCAGGGGCACTCAACCACTGAGCCACATCCCCAGGCCTATTTTGTATTTTATGTAGAGACAGGGTTTCACTGAGTTGCTTAGGGCCTCGCTGAGTTGCTGAGGCTGGCTTTGAACTTGCAATCCTCCTGCCTCAGCCTCCCAAGCTGCTGGGATTACAGGCATGCACCACTGTGCCTGACTCTGTAAGCTTCTTGTATTTGATTTTCCATTTCATTCTTCAGGTTTAGGAAATTTTCTGATATTATTTTATTAAATAGATTGTTCATTCCTTTGGTTTGTATCTCTGTGCCTTCCTCAATCCCAATAATTCTTAAATTTGGTCTTTTCATGATATCCCATAGTTCTTGGAGGTTCTGTTCATGATTTCTGTTTGATCAACTTTATTTTCAAGATTCTATATTTTATCTTCATTGTCTGAGGTTCTGTCTTCCAAGTGATCTAGTCTGTGGTTGATGCTTTCTATTGGGTTTTTAATTTGGTGTGCTGTTTCCTTCATTTCAAGGATTTCTGTTTGTTTGTTTGTTTGTTTTTTCAGAATCTCTCTTTATTTTTTTTTTTTAGAATCTCTCTTTATTGATATGATCTTTTGCTGCCTGCATTTGCTCTCTTATCTCATCCTTTGCTTTGCAGATCATTTTAATTATGCACATTCTGAACTCCCTTTCTGACATTTCTTCTACCATGCTATCATTGGATTCTATTAATATAGCATCTTGGTTTGTTTGGAACACTTTCTTCCCATGTTTTTCATGTTGTTTGTGTATCTTCCCCTCTAGCAGTGTGGATCTGTGGTATTCCCCCCTATAGGCTTATAGTAACCTGGAAGGTTTCCAATACCTCTCCTTTAAGGGGGAGATCAATATTAGCAGCACCCAGTACAAACAATATGCAGCTGTAAACCAAATAGCCCCTATTAACAATATTGTCATAATAAACATTGATGATGAGTTTATTATCTACAGTATAACCAATAGGTTTCCAGTGAGGTCTACAACTTCTAATGGTGGACAAAGAGGATTGGGAGGGGTTTAGGATGTAACTGTTAATGTGATAAGAGAGTATATAGAGGTACTAGATCATAGGAAGAGTGAAAGTGGAATCAAAAGATGTCGGTTGTTAACACAACAAAAGGGAGAAAGGGGAAAGAGACGCTGAGGAAACAGGTAAACAAAAGGAAAATAGAGGGAGCGAGAAAAATAAAAAGAAATAAAAACTTAAACATTTAAAAAGAAGAAAAAAAATTTACAATATAACAGTCATATACTATTCAAACCTCCCAGTCTTTAGTAGCCTGGTACATGAGAATTACCTGGCAATGAGCTTCCAGTCTCCAGCAGGCCTCTCAGGATGGGAGTTGCCCCACCTAAAGATGGTGGCTTCTGCTTTGGGGATAATCCAAGGAGGTTGCAGCAGCTTCCAAATTCCTTGGTATATGGGGAACCGCAGTTCCGGCACTGAGTCTGAGCAGGGCCTAGGCATGGGGGTCCTGAATTGGGCCAGAGTTGGGCCTGGGTCCTGAATCCCATTCTTTTAAATCTTTATAAACATCTTCACTAGAAAGTAAGTTCTGTGAGGGCAAGGACTTAGGTTTTGCTCACTCCTATCTCTCTCTAGTACCTAGAACAGTTTCTTATTTCATATATAAATTAAAATATACATATTAAACGATATAATTACATATGTAAACTATTTTATATATGTATTTCTGTATATATTAAACCAACAACTTGTGACAAGCCTACTGAAGCAGTTGAGGCACAGAGAGGTAAAGTAACTTGCCTAAGATGGCCTAGTAAGTGGAAGAGCTAGGAATCAAACTTGTATCATCTGATTTCAGAACCTGTTTTCTCAACTGCCATTGTTTCCTGCTGCCTCTGTTTTGTCTAAAGAAATACAGGAGCACCCAGAAATAATAAATGTTGCTTATTCAGTAGAGTTAATTGGTAAAGGGCTGTGATAGGCCAGTGCAGGATTTCCCTTCCCTAGCACTGTTAACATTTTGGGCAGATGCTTCTTTGATGTGGAGGACTTGGCTGTGCATTGTAAAACCCTGGTCTCCACCCAGCAGATTCCAGCAACACCTCCCAGGTTACAGAGTTTAGAAATATTACTGGAGATTGTCAGATGGCCTCCAAGAAATGAAATCACTCCCTGCTTCCCTCCCACAGTTGAGAATCACTGGTTTAGATCTACACATTAAGACATCCTAGAGGAAAATCAGGAAGATATTTAGTAAAGATTGGCCTTCCTGCCATGCCATAGTGAGTTTAGAGGAAGACAGGAATTAGTTTGCTCTTTGACCACAGCCATGTTTTATATCAAGACCTCAATTTCATATCTTTTTATAAGGATTCCCTTGGAAACAAATTTTATATAAATCCATACATTTTTCCCTTTTCGTTCACAGAGAACATCAGATTTCTGGCAAGAATTTTTGTTTTGGGGGGCAGTGCCAGGGATTGAACCCACCACTGATACTTAACCAATGAGCCACATTCCAAGCCCTTTTTATTTTTAATTTTGAGACAGGATCTAACTAAGTTGCTTAGGGTCTCACTAAATTGCTGAGACTGGTTTTGAACTCCTAATCCTCCTGCCTCAACCTCCTGAGCTGCTCACACTTATTTTTAATTATCTATTAAAGCTGCAAATACATTTTTAGTAAAGTTTCTAAATTGTAGTATGGTCAGTTTTGCTTGAACACAACAAGGATATTCCTAAAAATATCTCACAGCAAAATTAGGCGATGGGAAGCTCAGAGCTTGGGGGAAAATGAGGTGAAGAGCTTGGTAGTCAAAAAATCTGAGTAGTATCTGGGCATGGTGGCATGTATCTATAGTTCCATCTACTCAGGAGGCTGAAACGGGAGGATCAGTTGAGCCCAGGAGTTCAAGGCCTGCCTGAACAACATAGAGACCTTGTCTCAAAAACAAACAACAACACAAAACTTCATTAGTAACACACAGAAATAAAGATGCAGTCTAATAAAAATTGCATCACAGGTTTACACATTAAATTGTTAGGAAATACTAAAAATACTACAATAAATATGATACCGATCCTTGAAAAATATCTGTGATTTTGCTTGTAGAAGTGGACTTTTTTAGAAGGGTTTCAGCTCGAGAGTTATTAGGATATTTTTTAAGAGGCGTTGTCTAAAAGTAAATGTGAAGGTATATCTCCAGATGTGGATGAGTGTTTCATAAAACAATGAACTTGAAATAAATGGTAGAAGGTTTAAAGTATGTAGAGATACATATTTTGTGAATACCTGTGTGACAGTTCCGATGGGTGCAGATTTCTGTTTCGCTTAGTACTTCCCAGAGACAAAATAATGCATAAGCAACAGTGAAGTTGTGTTATGCTCACATCATTCCCTAATCTATGAATCATCTTAGAACATGTTTCCAAACAAGTGTTAAAGCAGAACTGATGGCATTCTTGATCTGAATTTTGAAGCCCTTCAAGAGTAAAATAAAAAACAAAAAATCACAGTGAACCTCAGAAAACAGTGACATGTATTGGATGAAAACATGATTTTAAAATATTGCATGAGATAAATTTTGGTAGAACTGAAAAAAAGCTGGGAATGATTGACTCCTTGCCCTCTCCATGGTCCTGAGCCATGGCCCCCTCCTTTGTGACAAGGACAGTGGTCAGAACCTATGAGGCCAGCTACCTCCCACACTGTCAAGTGCTGTATCTACTATTAAAAGAATTTCTATATGCTAATAGATGTAGTTTTGTGAAATTTTTCACTTTTTGGCACTCAGCATTTATTCAACTCATTTTTAATTTCATTTAATTACTTAGCAGTTGTGTTTACCCTTTACCATTGCAATACTTTAAGATTCAACAGTACAAAATGCAATGTAAATGCTCATATAATAAAAGAAATGCTTTTGAAATTTAAAATGAATTTTAAACTTTACAAAAGTCAATATTAAAAAACATTAACAAGCCGGGCCTGGTGGCGCAGGCCTGTAATCCCAGCGACTTGGGAGGCTGAGGCAGGAGGATCGTGGGTTCAGAGCCAGCCTCAGCACCTGCAAGGCACAAAGCAACTCAGTGAGACCCTGTCTCTAAATAAAATATAAAATAGGGCTGAGGATGTGGCTCAGTGGCCAAGCGCCCCTGAGTTCAATCCCCAGTTTAAAAAAAAAAAAAAAAAAAGATTAACAAAAGCAATGAGAATTGATAGTCCTATCAGATAGTGGAAAATTACCACCTTGAAACAATTAAAACTGGAGTTGATATGTTGGTTTCTCATACTTTTAATTCACTTTTAACGAAATGATTAGAGAACAATAGTTTTTTTTTTTATTTTGTAAGTATGTTGTTCCATAGGAGATGACAGAGTTTTTAATTACCTATAAAATCTTAATCTTCTGATTTTGAATTTTATAGAAAAGTAGCAATCTTTGATAATAATTTAAATCCACATTTGTATTGAACAAATAAAAGAAGACATAAAATATACTTACTTTGCACTGGTTTTAGTTAATGGTTTCTTAACTAAAAATCCAAAGGTTTTTGTTTATTTATTTTGAAACATAATAATCTTAAAAGTACTTCACTGAAAATATAAGTTTGAGATATCATCTACTTTTGAGGAAAGGAGCGTTTGGGCTTATGTTTAATTGTTTGTTATTTGAATGTATCCACTGCACTGCATCCGTATTTACTGGACACTCAAGTCTGTGTAGTGTCCGGAAGATCAGAGTAGTACCTTAACTCTAACTATCACAGAGCCATACTGTTATAATTGAGAGTTCCTAGAATATTAGAATTAGAATCTACTGTACTCCTGTTAGGCAAGATAATACAGCATAGGGAAACAATGGTATAAGTAGGGGTTTTCATTTTCTTTATGCAATATTGATTTTTATAAAAAGAATGTGTATGCTTATTTTAGCTGCCATTCAACTGACTTTTTTTTTTTTTTTTTTTTTTTTGGTACTGGGGATTAAACCCAGGGGCACTCGACCACTGAGCCACATCCCCAGCCCTATTTTGTATTTTATGTAGAGACAGGGTCTCACTGAGTTGCTTAGGGCCTCGCTAAGTTTGATAAGGTAGGCTTTGAACTCACGATCCTCCTGTCTCAGCCTCCCAAGTGCTGGGATTACAAGCTTGCACCACCACGCCTGGCCCTGACTAACTTTTTAACCCATTTTGTCCTATCCTCCCTGGTGTAGAACTCCAAAAAACCTTAAATATAATACATAATAAATATTGCAATTATATATTATAGGAATAATAGTATTATAATATATAAGCTGTAGATTATGATTTCCAGCTTATTTTAATATACCTGCTGTCAGTTTCATTGAAATACTTGCAGAATTGAAAACTTGAGACTTAATAGATTAATTTCAGTGTTTTCCACTTATCTCCAGTGGCTATACCTAGTTATTCTGTTATCAATTTATTGTCTGTTACATAAACTCATATCCCCCATGAAACTTTGGTACTGTTGTGCTTTTTTAAATCAGGTGAAATCATTTGCATACTTCTTATATAGTGAAAATACCACCACATATATCCAAACTCATCAATATTTAATACTATTGAATCTATGTTAAAAAGACAAAAGCACCACAAGAAATTGGTAATTTAGAAGTCCTATGTGTGTCTTTAATCAATTAAAGAATAGCAGAAATGTGCCATATTCCTTTAATTATTCTGTTCTATGTTCAATATGTAATTTTTAAAAAGCACCATACCTGTTTTTTTTTTTGGTTTTTTTTTTTTAGTATGGCTTCAGTTTTACTTACTGAATAAAGTTTCAGAATGCTAAGTTACCAATTAAAATATGATAACACGGAGATAGACATGATGGTGCACACCTATAATCCTAGCTATTTGGATAGCTGAGGCCGCCTGGGCAATGGAGTGAGACCCCTGTCTCAAATATATGTGTGTGTATGTGCATTATGTTAGGGTTTAGAAAAACTTAAGTATATGAAGTTAACCAGAAAGCTTACAGCATGAGGGTAAAGATACTTCCCACAATATAGGCTACAGGTATTAATCTTTTAAGATTAACAACAGTAATATTCAATACAACATCTTGAAAATTTTTTCTATAATGAAAGCCAACTTTCTAAGGTCAGCTCTTTCTAGTAGTTTGCTTTATGATATGTGATCCAATGAAAAAAATTATTAATCTACATTTGATGGTGTGTATGACTTACCAGTGTTCATTGCATATTATTCAGGGTGTCTAATATTTTGGCTTATATAGGCAAATAGGGTTTGTTTTCCCTTTCATTTCAAGAAGACAGTAAGAAATCCAGTCTTATCACTCAGCCTAGGAAGAATGCTTCCTAGACAAAAGTCTTATTCTCCAAAAAATAGTTTCTCTAGAGAGCATCCCCAAACTGGGTCACAAAATAGTTGAGGAGGGTAGATACTCATTCTTATTTTTTGTTGTCCACCTACGAAGTATGAAATGCCGTGATTTCATGCCAAATCAACTTATCTTTGTTTATAAAATATCAAGAAGGAAGAATTAAAATCGGAGTGAGTTCAGTGATATTACAAAACCGTTCAGTAGCATTTATGCACATATTTACCCATAGTAGATAGTAGAAAAGGTATATTTAGGACTCTAAATGCCAAGCATTTTGAATTTCACCTTCTTTGTTCGTAATTTTAATGCTACAATAAAGAAATGGGTGTTTTGCTACCAAAATATTAGTGATTAAAGAAGTGCCTACATGTTATCTTTTTCTTTTAACTTCTTTCAGCCATAATGAAAGGAAAGTGACCTGCAAACATCCAGTCACAGGACAGCCATCACAGGACAATTGTATTTTTGTAGTGAATGAACAGTAAGTAAAAAGTTGTATGCATTGCCCATAATCAAAATGAGGTTAGCATTGAGATTGCTCTAATCTGTATATAATACAGCAAAATTTAACAGTTTTCTTACCTGAACATTTTCAGTCAAGTGTAACAGTCCCAACTGTTAACTATATGACCTAAAACTTATTTTTCATGAAGATTATAATTTTAGAAACTATTTTTCTGAGAATTCAAACAGAAAATAAGCTCAAGAGCACAGGATGTAAAAGTTAAACTATAAACTTGGCTGAATTATTAAACTAATTTGAACTATTTTTCTCCTTACATTCAGGATATTAGTAATCACCACTTTTGATGCAGTTTCATAAGCGTCAAAAGAAATAAGCGAAAAAAAATTATACACTATAAAGCTGGCCACAAATATTAACATTTTTTTATTTTTCATATTAGAATAATTAATCTTATTCCTCTTTTATTCTTTTTTCCTGGGGGTGATACTGGGGATTGAACCCAGGGCCTCAAGCATGTGATCATGTGTTCTACCACTGAACTACACCCCCAGTTTCTCACAATTCTTTCTTGTTTTTATTTTTTGTTTGAGACAGGGTCTTGGTTTGTTGCCCAGGCTGGGCTCAAACTCCTTAAGCTCAAACAGTCCTCTTGCCTCAGCCTCCTGAGTAACTGGGACTACAGGTGTTTATCACCATGCCTGGCCTGTAATTTATTTAATTTTCCTCTTAAATGACCAAGTTGATTATCTGCAGTAATGACTTTTTTTAAATTAACATGCTATGAGTTACATTGAGTTTAGCAGAAGAGTTAATTATATTTAAAGTATTTGTAAATATTAAATGTTACTCTGTAGTAACTAGTATCCAACTATTTTGAAAACAAGACTCTTGCTTTGTTAACCCTTGGAAAGCATTACCATAAAACAGTTTTCTTACACAGCAAGTTCTAGTATTTGACACATTTTATTTTCAGGACTGTTGCAACCATGACGTCTGAAGAAAAGAAAGAACGGCCTATAAGTATGATAAATGAAGCTTCTAACTTTAGCATGACTTCAGATTATGCAGTTCATCCAATGAGCCCTATAGGCAGAGTAAGTTATTTTGCTTACTGTTAATTATTGATAAGTGGTAGTATGTGAAATGACTGTATTTTTATTATAACATGGATTTAATTGTATTAGAAATAACTGATATAAGAAGCAATGTTTGAAATATAAAGTAATAAAGTTATAATTTAATGACTTTTTAAAATACTGTGTTTAAATTTTGAAGAATTTTGCAAATAGGTAAATACTTGTGTGAGAAAATAGGCACTTTATTGAATCAATGTAAGGTTTGTTATGGTTTTCTTTTTCTTTTTTTACTTTTGATTCTGGGAATTGAACCCAGGGACACTTTACCACTGAATTACATCCCCATCCTTTTCTATTTTTAATTTTGAGACAAAAAGTTTCACCAAGTTGTTGAGGCTGGCCTTGAACTTGAGATTCTCCTGCCTCAGCTTCCCCAGTCACTAGAATTAAAAGTGTGTTACCACCACACCTGGCTCAATTTAAGATTGAAAGGGAATATTAATATAATAACTTAGAAATCAAATTTTCTGACAAATACCTAGATTTAGGAAACATGTAGTAGTGAATAGTTATAATAAAAAATTATGTTTATTGTAAGGAAATGGGTTTTAAAAATGTCTGCTAAGTTGTTTAAAATAAAGTTTTGGAGAATATTTATAAGCAAATAAAATTTTCAAATAATGTAATTTCTAATTCTTACTAAATAACAGAAGAAAACTAGCTAGTTGGATAAATGAACATAATGTTTCATTAATATATCTTCATTATGTGTAGAAAATTGATTAGTGGATTGAGGACCACTAAATCATTGTCCAGAAAGAAAGTTGGACACATGCTTCACAATTTATCAAAAAATTTTCAAATGTAACAATTGTTGAAATGTTAAAGAAAATACTGTAAAAGCTCTAGAAAAAATAAAAGATTTCTTAAAATAATAAATTCAGAATGCAGATGGACTTTTGTAATATGATGTAAAACCCAAGGTAGTAATATGAAATAATGAGATTCAACCACATTATTTTCATGTATGCAGAATATCTGTGATTCATGTAACAAAGAGTAACTGCTTTATAATTAAAGAACTGCCTTGAATCAATAAGAAAAAGGGTTATGATCCCATTTAAATGTGGGCAAATAGTGTAAATTCAATTCTCAAAAAGAAAGTGGAATTTACTCTTCAATCATGAAAAACATTCTCATCTCAGTAATAAGAAAAATGCTAATTATAACAAGAAAAGACCAGTTTTCACCAATTGGATTTACAAAGGTCAAAAGTTTTATAGCATAGCATTTGACAAGAATGTAGGAAAATAGACATTTTTCTTTATATAGTTATATAGTGAGCCTCAAAAAATAGTGAAATGAAAGAGTGGATAGTATGTGTACAGTCATTTGAAAATAAGATATTCCGTAACTATGAGAACAATTATTTTAGATTGATAGGACATGCACAAGGTGATACTAGTTACCTCACTCGGTTGCCAGTAGGGTTGGTTGGGTGCTAGACCTCAAGGGTGAGAAGTAGAAGGCTGGTCCTATTTTATATTTTTGTACTATTTGAATTTTTATACTGCAAGCATTATCTGAAAACAGTTTAGAAAAAATGTCGATATTGAGCCTTAAGTTTCTGTGCGTACAAGTAACGCTGTTAACTTTCATTCATCGAAACACTATTAAATGTAGATATAGGGGCTGGGGTTGTGGTTCAGTGGTAGAGCACTTGCCTAGCATGCATGAAGCAGTGGGTTCAATTCTCAGCACCACATATAAATAAGTTAATTAAATAAAGTCTGTCAATAGGTAAAATAATATTAAAAAATGCAAATATAAAAAATGTAGATATAAAAAATGTAGATATAAAGCAAAAAAATTATACTTTGAAAAAAATTAGATATAAAGCAAAAATTTCTCTCATTTGGCTTTTTCTTAAAACACTTGTTAGTAGTTTTTACTCAAGGTCTATTCATTTTATACAATAGGTAAAACAAAATACTGCCACATATGGTATCTTTACAAATAGTATATACAGATTTTAAAGGCAATATTGTAAAACCTATGATCCCTGTAATATCCTGAGGATGGAGGATTCTTTGTGTTGAGTTCTTACACTTGAAACAACTAAGCCAACAAAAGTGGAATCGCAATATTTTATTTTTCCTGCAAGTCTCAGGGAAATCTAAAAAAGAAGATTAAAATAATGATAAAAAATAAGTTCAAATATCTAAACATTATTACTGCATTTTCTCTCCCTCTCTCTCTCTCTCTCTTTTTCGTTTTTTTTGTTTGTTTGTTTGTTTGTTTGTTTGTTTTCCTGTTTAGACATCACGGGCTTCAAAGAAAGTTCATAATTTTGGAAAAAGGTCAAATTCAATTAAAAGAAATCCTAATGCACCTGTGGTCAGACGAGGTTGGCTTTATAAACAGGTATTTTTTTTCTCCCATTTGATATGAAACAAAGGATAGACTCAAAAGAGACCTTTTGAGCTGAATGTTGCCAAGACAATTAAATAAAATTATATAAAATAGAAAAGGAACTGTAGAATAATCTCCCCCACTCCTTGATTTTTTTTACCCCCAAGAGTGTCAGGGAAACAAAGACAGAAAAAGGAATGGATATTACTTACAGTAAGATTATTTATACATGTTGGTTATAGGTATTTCTAGATTTAAAATTAAATATGTGCCATATGTTAGGAATCCCATGCTAAAATTATCCATGCAGTGCTTACTTCAGTCGTTTATACTAAAATTGGTACAATTGAGAAAAGATGAGCCTGGCCTCTGCACAAGGATGACACACAAATGTGTGAAGCATTCTATATTTTTAAAAATTTTCCAGGCAGAAATATTTTTTAAACATTTGGTTTTTCTATTCATATAAAAAAATTATATGATAAATGCACAACTCTATACTTCCCTGTCATTCTTTGTAGAGAAATGTGAGAATAATTTGGATTTTTCTGGATTTGGGCTTCTATATTCTAAGACTATTCTCTCTTGCTTTTGAAGTTTTTGTGCTGTTTGGCTTTTCCTTTTTCTTGTTGACTTTGTGCTCAGATAGCTTTATAAATTGGGATTTATATTGTACTGTGTAGGAAGCTTGATAACTAAGCTTTTTTGGAAACTTGTTGTTAGTTTAGGGATTAGTAAGCATCTGAGGACATTATCCCCTTAGACTTTGCCATCATTTTTGTTGCTTTGAGGATGTTGTTTACTTCAGATTTAAGCTGGATTTTAGATCAGTGGTTGCCAGATAACTGAGGCAATGTGCTGAGCATTCAAGGCCTTTTCCTTTATTCTCTCTTATTCTGCATATATTGGGATGACAAAGCAAGTTAAATATTAGTTCATTGAATGATAGATATCTGAGGTAATAGATGATATGCCAGTTGCCCTGATTCATTAACACATTTATATACATGTATTAAAATGTTACACTATCCCATAAAAACATATAATTACTGTTCAGATTAAAAAGATTTTTAAAGTAGTTTATTGGTGGTGTTAATCTATTTTGTTAAATATTGCTAATTACTTTCAGCTGAGCTAATAATTTTATTCATTAAAACTCATAATGAATTTTTTATAAACTGTTCATTAGAGAGTGTTTCATCTGAAAGTTGGGTTTAGCTAACCTAATGTATTGAAAGAAGACAATCTTAAAATCCAGATAATTCTCAACCATTGTAGTAAATTAATTTTGCAAATTTCTCACTACGTTGTATGTAACTTGGGTGATTTTTTTTGTATCAGGGATTGAACCCAACATCCCAGCCCTTTTTATTTTTTTAATTTTGAGGTAGATTCTCATTAAGGTGCTGAAAGCCTTGTTAAGTTGTTGAGGCTGGCTTTGAACTCGTAGTCCTCCTGCCTCAGCCTCCCAATCTGCTTTGTGTGCTACCACACCCAGCCAAATTTTCGCTTAAAAATCATTTAGGCTTATCCAAACCAAAAGATTTTAGTATTAAAAAATATTTATTTTTTAGCTAATGTTCGTGTTTTTTAGCTAGTCATAGTTGCAGATGTGTTCAAGTAGTTCAGCATAATATTTGACCTAATAGTGGGTAATGGGTCTCCTTAAAGTAATTCTTGTTCTTGTTCCTGATCTCTTGCTTAATGTAGTATTGCAGAAGTGTTAGTAACTAGTTGACTGTAGCATAAGTTTATTCTCTTCGGTTTGGGTGGTTTTTTGTTTTTGTTTTGGTACTGGGAATGGAACCAGGGTTGCTTTACCACTGAATTACATTTCCAGTCCTTTTTTATTTCGAGACAGTGTCCTGCTAAGTTGCAATCTTCCTGCTTTCACCTCCCTAGTCATAAGTGTTTATTTTGTGATATATGTGTGCTTTAAAAAAAATTGTTTGCAGAACCTTTTGTCTGTACTAAAGAAGGAATATAATTAAGAAACAGAAAATACCACATATCATTTAATTACCTTTATTTTGGGTTTCTTCCTTGATATCTGTTAATTTTAAGGAAAAATCTTTTACATCCAGGGCTTTTTAATTTCTGTTTTCTTGTTCTAAAATCATTGTTAGATGATTGATGCAATTAGAAATAAATTAAGAAATATTGATGTGCATTCAAAGTGGCCTTTGCCTTTTTGGGATGTCTGTTTAATTTTTTTCTTTCCGTTTGAATTTTTTTGCCTGTAGGAAAGTAGTTTTTATTTTTAAAAAATTGTAATTTCATATGAGACTGATATTTTTATGAACTGAATTATGTAGAAATAGATGCCAAATAGTTACTCATTTCTGTAGGGTGAGCAAAATCCAAACTGTAGACACAACAATAAAAATGTTTATGAAATGTATTTGCATATTGTTTTCTTTCTTTACACTCATTTTAAATCAGCTTACATTTGCAACAATTTCAGTTCACATATTTTGCATCTTGTTCAAGTTTAACATATATATTAAATCTGGTTTAGTAGAATGCACAAACTGCTGCATAGCTATATTATTCTCATCCTAGCAGAATTATGTGTTCAGAACAGTTTCAAAATGCTTACAAATATGAAACCAAATCAAATTGCTTCTGTGTAGTTTTTTTTTTACATGGCAGTATTACTTTCAAAGACCAGACTACTTAGAAATATCTTAACGTAAGTCCCTAGGAAAGTTCTTCTAAATTATTTTAATCAACCCATAAAAATGAATAAATTTATGGGGTGCCATGTGATGTTTCCATACATGTAAACATTATATAATGTTCAAATCAGGGAAATATGTCCATTTCCTCAAATATTTTATCATTTCTTTGTAATGAAAATATTCAGAATTCTGTTCTAGAGTTTTTGAAATATAAAGTACATTATTATTGTCTGTAGTCATTGCTACTGTGCAAGAAAATACTAGAACTTATTTCTCCTATCTAACTGAAACTTAGTATCCTATAATTTTGATCGGCCTTCTAGTTTGCACACATTACACGTTACACACATAGCAGAGACATCTTGTTTTAAAAGCTTCTTTTTAATGAAATCACAAAAGAGAGTTATAATCAACTAAAATGAAAAAAAATCTTTAAATGCATTGGTCTAATTCAGGACAGTACTGGCATGAAGCTGTGGAAGAAACGCTGGTTTGTGCTTTCTGACCTTTGCCTGTTTTATTACAGAGGTAAGTTTATCATAAACTGTCATAGTGCATTACTTTATCTTTGTAATATGTAAGTAGTAGAACTTTCTTAAAGAAAAAACATTACCATTTTTGCTACTTTTATTACCAACAAATTATATGAAGAAAACTGTTCTTCATTGACCCAAGATTCTGAGTTATTGGGATATGACAGAAGACAGCTTAGTACTTCAAGGCAGATTAGTATGGATTTTGGTCCAGTTCCTATAATCTGATTGGTCGTTTATAAATCTTTATTATACTATCCTTCAATTCATTGCCTAATAGATAAAATCCTTACTTTAATGAAGTTTTTCATATGTCGGTTTTGTCAGATTTAGCTATAGTTCTATTAAACACCTAGTTCTGCTCCTCAGCAAATAATTGTACAGTTTGAGGGACTACTATGGTGGTAATCACAAATGAAAACCATAAATTACAGTGAAATATATTTATTTTGAGCTTCTTTTTTAAAAAGTTCATGATAGCCTTCTCCCTGACCCAGTACCAGACCATCAACATTCAAGAAAATAGAGATATTACTTTAAGTATGGATTATGAGTCTTCATTCTTCTGTAAGGATACCTGAAATTCCTTATATTTTTATTTTTTCGTGTGTGTGTGTGTGTGTATAATGTGTATATATTTATGTTTTATATATATGTATATATAAGCATATATATATACACACAATATCATTTTTTTTCTTTTTTTAATTAAACTGGATCTCACTCTGATCCCCAAGGCAGGCCAAGGCAGGCCTCAAACTCCTGGTCTCAAGCGATTCTCCTGCCTTAGCATCCCAAGAAGCTGAGACTACAGGCATGTGCCATAAAAGTCCTGGGAATTCTCTCTTCTTGTGTGACGTGGGTCCCTTAAATATTACCAAACTGGTACCTGTCAGTGAAAGGCATACCTAGTCAGAATGTTTTCCAGAGAAATCCTCTTAGCTGCAATATAAAATCATGAGTCTGGACAGTGTTGTCCTCTTCCTTACTTTAAAGTTTAATCGGAAACTCTCACTTCTTAAAGAATTAGATTGTCAACCCATAATTAATAATTTACTACTTTTCTTAAGAAGTATGAGTTACAAGATAAAAGAATGGGTTTTAGAAGTAATTAGCAATTTTAAAATTTATGTTTCTGTTACA
This sequence comes from Glaucomys volans, assembly GCA_020662805.1. Taxonomy (NCBI): domain Eukaryota; kingdom Metazoa; phylum Chordata; class Mammalia; order Rodentia; family Sciuridae; genus Glaucomys; species Glaucomys volans. Next base: position 601,869 of record JAJEJO010001962.1, read on the forward strand.
TAAAAGATGTGTGGAAAAATGTCATCTGTGATAGAAATATAACACATATTAACATTCAAAATTTGGAATTACAAGAATTGTTTTCATCATTTTACTCCCCAGCAAACTATGGTTGAAAATCACTGTTGAGTCAGAATTAAACCAACATAAAATTTCATTTTATTGTAGCTGTACTGGTCAGGCATCAGTTGTGGTATTGTCTTTTGTTAAGTGTCAGGTTTACTTTATAATATTTCCCATAAGTTTTCCCACTTTTTCAGAAAGTTAGGAGTTGTCTCTCAAGTATTATCCCTGTGCCTACAGTTTGTACTTTCCCCCTTTTCTGTAAATTTGTAGACTGTAATATAGAGTTTAAAATGGGACCAGAAAAATATTTATTATTTCTGATTTTTTAAATTCCTAATATGGAAATTTCTTCATGTCAATTTCAAAAGGAACACCATATTCCTTATCATTTTAGTTGTTGTTGCTCATGGGAAAGTACTACTTATCAGGAAAATCTTTTAACTATATTTGAAAAAAAGGAAAGATGAGTTCAGTATCCATGTTAAAAATGGGATTCCTTAATATTATTAACCACCTGCAATTTATTTATTTGTTCATTCGTTTTTTTATACATACATACATATTTATATACTGGGGATTGAATCCAGGGGTGCTTAACCACTGAGCCACATCCCCAGCCCTTTTTTATATTTCATTTAGAGACAGGGTCTCACTACATTGCTTAGGGCCCCAGCCTCCCAAGCCTCTGGGATTATAAGTGTTTGCCACCATGCCCAGCTAACCACCTGCATTTTATATTCAATGCATTTATTAATTGTAGCGGTATACCAGATAGGAGTATTTTTTTAAAAAGAAAAAATAGATAGGGAAGACAACAATTAACTCTCTTCTGCTCTTCAGCTGATTCAAAGAAGTATGTAGCATATACTTTAAATTTTTGTTTTAAATTAAAAATAGCAGATGGAAGCCCAAAATGATACTGTTACATAGCACTTCTATTCCTCTACCCTGTTAGTCTTTTGACAAAACTTAAATTGAGGCTTCGTTCAGTCAACAAACATTTATTGCAGTCCTGTTTCCAAGTATTGGCAAAATAGCAGTGTAAGAAAACTCTTCATGAAATGTACATTATGGAGGGAACAGAGATATGGTAAATAAGGTCATAATATGAAAGGTGGACATGGGGAAAAGGGCTCACTCTAGGAAGGTTTTAGATAGTGAGGTCTAAATGACAACAAGGAAGAGCCAAAATAAACAAAGTATTCCCAGAGGGTGGAGAGGGGAGAATAGTGCAAAGCCTCTAAATTAGGAAAGTTGAGTATTGGATGTTGACTTTAGAATTTCCGGGGTGGGGGGGCGGACCCACAAGCATACCAAGTTGTGAAGCTCCCAGTAGGGAAGGAGACAGGACAAATGAAGATCACACTATGTAGAATTCTTTGAAGTCTGGATTCTACCATAAAAGTCATAAAGAAACAAGTGCATGTTTTTAAACATAAAAATTATATACTTTAATTTACATTTTCACAAGATCCCTCAAGCTGTTAATGGAGAGTGGATTGTACAGGGAAAAGGAAAAGACTTGTTAGGAGTTACTGTGTAGAGATGATAATGTCTTAAAGGTAGTGAGCTCTTTTGAGACACTAGACACTATACTGGGTTAGGTGGTGGGATACAGAAATGAAAGAAATAAAGCCCTATCTTCATGCACCTCACAGATTAGCTGAAGAACTCTAAAAAGAATGTCATAGTACATGCTTGTTTATGTTGAGTGAGTATTGACCATCCTGTACAAGGAAAGGATCAGGAAGGGAAAACAACACAGGACTTACATTGCTAAAATGAAAGTTACATCTGGAGACACAGCAGGAGTTAAGGTTTAAAAGGCAGATCAAGGTACAAAAATCATTTGTTTGCCATCCTAATGAATATGAACTCTTGTCTTTACCTTAAGAATAATAATAGGATAAAGGATACATTTTAGAAAAATCGCTAACACTTAAACTAGAAGCCAAAGCCCATATTAGAAATGATCATTAGTAATCATGTTTACCCAGCTGTAATTGTATACATTTCACATTCCCAAATGTCTTTAACACTAAATTTGAAATTAGGGATCTAAAATGTTACTTGACTCCAATAAAATATTGAGATTTTTTATAGCTCTTGTCCTAAGTTGTATTCCCTAGGAAGTAAATTCTGTGACAGGGATTAATGTGTAGGAGGCTTACTGGAGAATATTCTTGGGACCACCAACTGTGACAAGGAGCACAAGGAAGAAGAATGGGGCAGAAAGAGTAATTGCCCATATAGTCTCTAAAGGGCTCAGCCAACCCTATTATAAATTTGTTCAATCTCCTTAACATGGCTCAGTACTTACTCTTTGCTTGGCAGAATCTGAAGCACTCTAGCTGGTGAGGCAGCACTTAGGATAGGACTAAACAAGAATGTCATGATTAAGAGCATTTGAAAACTCGAGTAAAGAACTCTTAGGATGGTCATTTGACAGAAATGAAGATTGTATATTCAGTGATATTTAATTTTATATAATAATGGCAATAATAATTGAACACTTAATATGTGCTGAATTCTTTGTATTAGCTCATTTAACCCTCACAACTTTCCTTTTGAGATAACTCCTAATATGTGCCCAATTTTATAGACAATGAAACTAATGTACTGAGCATTGATAATGTGCCCAAAATTTCATAGCTAGTAAATGCCAGCCTGGAAAACAATCCCAGGTAATCTAGGGAAATGACCATGCTGTATTACCTCTACATATTAAAAAGAAACTTTCAGAAAGATAATTTTATTATGGGACTTAAAAGAAGGTATTTGATGACTTCATGAGCTGTTTCTGATTAAATCCTTTATCTAAAAACAAAATTGGATTTAAAATTAGAATGTGACATTTTTTGGAATTTCATATTCTGCATGATTGAAGACTACTTTCCAGATCTCTTAACATTTTAGACTGAGGATGCACTTTTGTTCATTCTTTTTGTATCACTGATATGTATCTGAATGAGCACAATATAGTAAAAGGAAAATTTTATTCCATTGTTACGAGAAGAACTATAAATATAACCTCCATCTAAGGTATCATTTTCCCTTTTGAAAGTTTCACCATATACTCTGTAGATGAAGAGAAAATAAAGAAAATCCCTTCTTAAATTCAGGGTAATTTCTTAAAGCACACAGGAAGTATAATTAAATATTTTCCATGTATAGTTTTCCCTCATTGGTGGTTTCATCAGCCTAACATACAACTTTATTAACTTGTCTTTTAGTTCTATAACAATGAATTATTTATTTCAAACTTTACAAAGGTTTCTGCCCCAAGCAATAATTTAATAACATGAATCTGTACTGTGCTAAAATAAATGTTTTATCCTTTTGATTGGTTGGTTGGTTGGTTGGTTGGTTGGTTGGTTGGTTGGTTTTAGTATTGGTGATTTCACCTAGGGGTGCTTTACCACCGAGCTTTATCTCCAGCCCCTTTTTGTTTGAGACAGGGTCTCCCTGAGTTGCTTAGGGCCTTAACTAAGGCTGGCTTTGAACTTGCAAAACATTTTATATTAGAGTAGCCAAGGAAAGCTTCATTGATGGGTCAGTTCAGCAGAGACTGAAGGATGTAATCAAATGAACCACATATTTATCTGGCATTACAATGGTTGGGCATTTAAATCCTACCATGAATGCGGGTAGGATTAAAATTTCTGTGTAATCACTTACATACTAATGTATTTTGAGTGATTCCATGGAAAAGGATTTTGTAGAAAGCAGCAACGTGTAAACCAAAGAAGTGTGTGATGTATTTGTGTCTAAGAGGCATTTTCTTGGAAGCAATTTTTTATTTGCTTCGAATAGGAAAACCCATTGAAAATTAAAAAATGTCCTTCTGCTCTTTGAAATTTTCATTTAAAACCTCAAAAAGACCTGCCCAAACATAAATATATTTTAGTTATATAAAAGAACCTTTTGATTTGGTCCAATAAATTTTGAGAAAACTTATTCTGCTTCATGACAACATTTAACATTCTAATAAAATATTATCTCTTAGATGAGAAAGAAGAGGGTATCCTGGGAAGCATACTATTACCTAGTTTTCAGATAGCTATGCTAACCTCTGAGGATCACATTAATCGCAAATATGCTTTTAAGGTAAGGAAATAATCGCGCTATTTTATTCTGTGTTTGAAATTTGAATTGATTATAAAAATAGATATTGATCCATAGATTTGGAAAAAGATACTTCAGCCATACAGATTTTTTTTATATTTTAAATATATTAATTAATAGTCTTATGGTTGTATAGAATGTCCCTTTAGGAAGCACTTGCTCAAATTTTCAAATAGTTCTAGATAAAGCATATCAGAATGCTAATAATTCATGAATATAGACATAGATGTCCTGGTGATCATCATGCTATTCTTTAAAAGTTATTGTATGCTGGAATTTTTTCATAATAAATTTGTAGTAAGAGAATTATGAAAGACAACTCTTTTTTGGCAGAATTTATAAGCTAATTGCAAAGATGTTCTTAGGTCTAAGTACATAATGCTTTTCAAATACTTTGCTGAGACTATTGAGGTTAGGACATTAAATCTGCCATTATTAAATCCAAGCAGACCTGAGATCCCCTCCCATGACATTACCCACTCATCTCTGGTATTGCTGGTTTGTTGATCACTCTCAGACACTTTAATGCTAAGTAGGTAAATTTTCGTTTTCAAAAAACATGCTGCATTCTTCACCTTAATGATTATGACTAAAATACATTCCAGAATTTATTTTCCCCTTTTCCTCCTTTTCTCCCCTCTTCTGGTTACTGACATTTGAAGAACTACATAGATTTAATGTAGAAATTTCATTGTAAAGAAAAGGAGGAAAATAAGAATAACATGCTATCATTTAACAGTAAAAATGTTTATCTTGTTACCAATTTATTCAATTTTAAATACCTGTTTACCTTTGTACTTTTCCCTTGGTACCAGGGTTTGAACCCAGGGGCACTTACCCACTGAGCCTTATTTTTTGTTTTGAGACAGAGTCTTGCTAAGTTGCTTAGGGCCTTGCTAAGTTGCTGAGGCTGGATTTGAACTAGCAAATCTCCTGCCTCAGCCTCCCATGCTGCTGGGATTACAGGCATGCCCCACCATACCCAGCCCTGTTTTCTTCTCTCCCCCTGCCCCCGTACTTGGGATTGAACCCAGGGGGGCTTGATCCCTGAACTACATTCCCAGCCCTTTTTTTTATTATTATTTTTATTTAGAGACAGGGTCTCACTGAGTTGCCTAGGGCCTTGCTAAGTTGCTGAGACTGGCTTTGAACTTTCCATCCTCCTGTCTCAGCCTCTTGAGCTGCTATTTACTTTTAAATACTCAGTACCATGACTGATTTATAACTTCAGGTAATTAGCATAATGGGTTATTAGCTGTAGAGGTAAGAGGAGTAAAGATAGAAGGATTGGCTAACTATGGATAGCCTTATTGAGAATGTAATGTGAGACCTGAGGATAAAAAGGGAGTAGGTTCATATTTAAGTAAACTATCACAACAAGCTTAAATAGTAGATAAAACTAGAGGAAACAAAATTAAATATTTACAAATGTTATAACAAAGTTTAATGTGGATAACAGAATCACTTTATAAAATACACATATAGGTCTATGTAATAATAATACTGTCATTTGGACAGAAGCTTAAGTTTTTTGTTTACTTGCCATTTAGCAAATGTTTGTTGAGTTTTTTTCTATTTGTAGGACATTTTGCCTGGATTCTTAGACTCTTAAAAATACTAGAATGTTAAAATAGCAATAGAAGTAAATACATGTTTAATACATATTTTCTGTAATTATTTGGTTTGATTTTATTTTGTCTACAAGAATAGTAACTGCTGTTTCAAATTCTCTCTTCCATGGTGTTTCTTCTGAATTTATGAGCTGCTTTATTACTGAGTCTGTTGACGCTGATGCTACTGCTTATCAAAATGGTAAGTAGCAAGCATGGAACATAAAGCTAGATTGGATAGTTTGACATCATCTAGTAAATATTTCCATTTGACTGCTGGCAAAAGTGGGTGGCTTTGCTAATGTCTTGAGTCATGACTTGGAGCTGGGTCTTCTTACTTCCAGCATGAACAGTGCTTTTCATTTTTCCAGAAGCCTGCTTCTACAGTCCAGTGACATTTTGCCATGTCAGACCAGAAATTAAGATCAATGTTTAGTATTCACACCCTATATAGGCATCTCATCAGCACCTTCTTTCGTTCTTCTGTTTAGCTGATAAAGAGGCAGATTGAACCACCATTTAAAAAAAAAAAAAAAAAATCCTGAGGCAGGCACGGTGGCACATGCCTGTAATCCCAGCGACACGGGAGGCTGAGGCAGGAGAATCTCGAGTTCGTAGCCAGCCTCAGCAACTTAGTGAGACCCTAAGCAACTCAGTGAGACCCTGCCTCTAAATAAAATACAAAATAGGGCTGGGGGTGTGGCTCAGTGGCCGAGTGTCCCTGAGTTCAGTCCCCAGTTCCCAAAAAAAAAAAAATTCCTGGTCTTAGTGGTAGAGTGCTTGATTAGCATGAGTTAGGCCCTGGGTTTGTTCAGCCTCTAGTAGAAAAAGAAAAACCTGTGTCAGTTACATGAGCTTTCTTCTATTTGAAACTAAGGTATTTACCTTTTAACTCTAAAACTTAAAAAGAAAAACTAATAGGAAATACCATTTTTGAGACATTTATAAATCTTTTGTATAAGTTTGTGTATAACTGTCTGCTAAGATTTCTACAAATTAACAGCAGCACCTAAACAAGTTGTTAACACCAGGGGGGAAATACAGTGATGTACACATTCCAATTTTTTTTCTATTTGCTCATTATTCTTGAGTGACTTGCAGTAAGTAAAAATTGCTGGAGATGTATACATAGAACAGCACTAAGTGCTTTGTTTCTTAACATGCTTCCCAACTCCTTTTTTTTTTAATTTAGAGAACACACAGCTGAAAGAAAAGAAAAATAATATATCTTTTTCAATATTACTAAATTTTTATTAAGTCACTTTATATCACATATAAAAGACGAGTCTACTCTTCTTTGAAATAAGATAGTAATGATCTAAGTAAGGAACCACTTATCTTTTTGTCTTTTTCTTTTACAGAATTCCATGTTTTTGTGATAAAATGATCGTGTCATTTTCAATCAGGCAGCCCATCCAAACATGCGGACGTATTATTTCTGCACTGATACAGGAAAGGAAATGGAGTTGTGGATGAAAGCCATGTTAGATGCTGCCCTTGTGCAGACAGAACCTGTGAAAAGGTAAAGGCCTGTACGGAAAATAGCAGTGGTTTCTGCTTTCATTTTATTCCATAGCTTGCAAGTCTGTCATTATCATAGTACATATCATTTTAGTGGTCATGATATAAGATCATTTTTACTCAGAAAGCAAGGATTAATTCATGTTTTATATTAAGTTAATATGACTTTTGTTTAAAATACCACCTACATTTTTTATTCCACCTTTCCTCTTTAATCATTTTCACCTATCAGTGTACTGGGGTGAATCTAGAATCCTAACATTCAACCTGCATGTTCTTTCTTCTTACAGAATTACCTTTAATTTCCGGTAAGTACATTTTTAATTGTTATTTTAAAGCTACACAGATTTTTAGCCTTCATGATGGTGTTTTTTTTAAAGATCCTAAATCTTAGGAGAAAATTTAATGTCATGAAGTTAATTTGTGTTTTTATTTTATGTTTATTTTTGAAGTTTAATAAATTACAATGAGAAATTTTGAAGAGTTTTATTTCAACATTTTCTAGTTAATTCTGATTTTTTAATGATTAATATTTCCAGAAAATAATTCATCTTGCATTTAAATTATTTCTAAATATATCCACTTCTCGATTAATTGTACCTTCTTTCTTTTAAAACTCCATTACTCAGATTCCTTCATAATATAGGTATGTACTATTAAAATTGATCTAAGATGGGTTCTCTTTTCTGCTTGAATATGAATCATTTTTCATACTCAGCTATATTAAAAACTAGTCAGAATAAATCTGTTTCTCAAACCATACAAATAGAAGTTGAATAAATGTGCTTTTAAAAATATATATATACATATATAGTCCTAAATTTTAAGAAAGATTTATGATATAATTAAATTTTGTTTCCAGTCAGTGATAATTGAATACATTTATTTATTTAGTACCAGGAATTGAACACAGGCATTCTTAACCACCGAGCCACATCCCCAGCCTTTTTTATGTCTTGTTTTGAGACAGGGTCTCACTAAGTTCCTTAGGGTCTCACTAAAGTACTGAGGCTGGCTTTGAATTTGTCATCCTTCTGCCTCTGAGCAGCTGGAATTACAGATATGCACAGATAGCTGAATACATATCTTATTTAAGATGTTAACTTAACTTTGATGTATTTTTTTTTTTCCAGGATGTGGGGTTTTTTGTTGTTTTCAGTACTGGAGATCAAACCCAGGAACTTGTTATACTGATTTATTGTGCATTTTTATAGTCTTTTGTCTTGTGGGCTAAAAGATTTAAGTCCAAATCTAGTTAACCAATCACTAATAACTAATGCTGGAGAAAAGCATAGAAAGAAAAGAGAGTTCAATTTAGAATTCAAGGACCCCTAATTTTAAAGAAAACCACTTCACCATATTCTGGTTGAGAATCAGTAGAAGGAAAATGTGCTTTTGGAATTGCATGTGTAAAAATAACTTGAATGAACAAACAAAGAAAAATGTTAGGTGAAAGAAGAATGCTAATTTTAACCTCAAAGTCAAATTTTTAGGGCATTTATTCAGAATATACAAGTCAATATAATGACTGAATGTTTGCTTTTCAGGTAACTTCAGTATTATGTGTCATACTTTTCTCAATTTCAGTTTATTTCCATTTTCTTTTTTTGAATTTTCCATCTACAAACTTAAAATTACTCACAATCTGGGGTGATAAGGATGCCAGTCAATTTTTGGTTTAACTTCTGGCAATCAATAGTTGAGCTGGGCATGGTGGCACACTCCTGTAATTCCAGCTATTCATAAGGTAGAGGGGGGAGGATCACAATTTCCAGGCCAGCATCAGCACTTTAACAAGACCCTGTCTTAAAATTAAAAGGACTAGAAGTGTAGTTCATTGGTAGAGTGCCCTTGGAATCCCCAGTACTAGGGATTGTGGGATGAGTTAGTTGATTATATGCATATAACAATTTTCAATCAGTTGTATGGGTGTTATTTGCTCAAATATCCAGGAATTATTGACACTATTTTGTGCCCAATCTAGGGTTAGTAGTCACCATCATCCTACAGAAATTATTTTTTTTCTTCTACTCCTAGCTGTGAGCATTTTAATCTCACCAGACTAGGTTTAGTCATTCAAAGTGAAGGAACTTGCCGAGCGCGGTGGCGCACGCCTGTAATCCAAGCGACTCGGGAGGCTGAGTCAGGAGAATGCGGGTTTAAAACCAGGCTCCACAACTTAGCAAGGCCATAAGCAACTCAGTGAGACCCTGTCTCTAAATAAAATACAAAATAGGACTGGGGATGTGGCTCAGTGGCCGAGTGTCCCTGATTTCAATCCCTGGTTCCAAAAAAAAAAAAAAAAAAGTGAAGGAACTTAATCATTAAAATATTTTATTTCATAAGTATATGAGAGAATTTGTTTGCTTGGTTTTAACATAATGGACTCCCTTTTTCAGAATACTTAAATTATTTATCAGAACATAGCACCTACAAGACAAAACATCCAGTTTTTGTGGGTTTTTTGTTTTTGTTTTTGTTTGGTTTGTTTTCAGTTCTAGGGTTTGAACCCAGGTCCTTACACATGTACGCAATCACTGTACCACTGAGCTACATCCCAGCCCAGCATTCAGTTTTTAAATAGTTCATTTCTTCTAAATTTATCATGTATTTCAGCTATGAACTACCATGTATTGTCATACTCCCCTACTGTGCACAGGATTAATGCATTAAAGGTCTATTAATAATAAAAAAAAATTCTCTGAATAAGTTTCCTCTTCGGGCCCCTACCTTTTTCTTTCTTCCTTTCTTTCTTTCTTGGTTTTTTGTTTTTTGTTTTTTTCTTTTTTCTTTTTGGTATTGAGGATTTAACCCGGGCTGCTTTACCATTGAGTCACATCCCTAGCTTTTTTTTTATTTATTTTTTATTTTTTTATTTTTTTTGGTCCCAGGGATAAACCCCAGAGGTGCTTAAATCACCAAGCAACATCCCCAGCCCTTTTTTTATGTTTTTTATTAGAGACAGGGTCTCTCTGAGTTGCTTAGGGCCTCACTAAGTTGCTGAGGCTGGATTTGAACTTAAATCCTCCCACCCCAGCCTCCCGAGTCACTGGGATTACAGGCATGCACCACCAGCCTGGCCCATTATTTTCATTTTATATATCTCAGTGTATTTGTGTGTGTGTGTTGTTTTTGTTTTGTTTGTATTTTGTTTCATTTTGTATTGGGTGCTGAAGATCCAGCCTAGAGGCTTAAGCACTCCATCACTGAGGTATACTCCTAACTCTACATTTTAATATTTAATCTACCTACAGTAATTATAAATATTTATGGGGTACAGTGTTACATTTTAAAGCATGTATATAATGTGTGATGATGAGATTAAGCTTATCTGTTGCCTTATACATCTTTCTTTGTATTGGAAACGTTCAAAATTCTCTCTGCTAGATATTTTGAAATATTCAGTTAATTAGTGTCAACTATAGTTACCCTATTGTGTTATGGATGATCCTAATGTTCTAATAACGTTAGAAGTTATTCCTCCTGTCCAGCTGCACACCTGGACCCATTTCCATCTTCTCTTCATCCTTTCTCCCAACAAACTTCCCATACTTTGGTAACCACTATTGTGTTCTCTACTTCTTGGAGATAAACATTTTAGATTTCTATGCCTGGCTTATCTTTTTTCACTTAATGATATCTAGTTCTTCCATGTTACAACAAATGACAGAATTTCAGTCTTTTGTGGTGAACAATTATATACCATTTTGTGTGTGTGTATGCATGTATGTATTACATATGTGTATATGTATTTATATATATCACATAGATATATATCATGTTTTCTTTATCTATTGATCTGTGAACACCCAGATTGATTTCGTATTTTGACTGCTGTGAACAGTGGTGTTTATTGTTATGCAGTAAACATGCAAGTGCAGATGTATCTTTGAAATTCTTAATTCAGTTCCTTTGTATATATTCCCAGTAGTGGAATTGCTGGATCATACAGCAATTCTATTTTTAGTTTTTTGAGGAGCCTCCATACCATTTTCCATAATAGCTATACTAACTTTTGGTATGTTTTTCTGTAATAACTTAAATGTTATTCTTTTAAATTAGATCATGACTTTTACAGTATATGTGTGATCTTGGCATAGTTTTCTGAGTCATTTTTCCATTTACAGAGAGGTCATCATATGTGTCTTTTATCTTATATCCTCAATGAAAAAATCATTGCGGGGGGGAAAGTACAATGGTCCTAATTTAGAGTAATAACTTTAGGTAAATTAGAGATAAAGAGATTTAAAATGTTTTAAAGATAGCCATATGGTGACATATGCCTGTAATCCCAACAACTCAGGAGACTGAGGCAGGAGGTTTATAGGTTTGAGGCCAGCCTCAGCAGCTTAGCAAGGCTCTGAGCAACTTATTGTCTTAAAATGTAAAAACTATAAAGAGCTGAGAATGTAGCTCAGTGGTAAAGCGCCTGTGTCTTTAATCCCCAATATCAAAAAAAGAAAATGTTTTAAAGATATTTAATAGACCCACTGCCCAGAATTCAGCAAGGATAAATTTGCTTTATGTGGAAATTTTTCTAATAACATTACCTTTCAAAGGAAAGAAGGTCCCTAGCATGTCTTAGTAAATTTTTCCTGTGTCTATTATTGATTCCAATCTGGAAGCTGTGGTTTATATCTATCTAACTTAAATATGTAGATAGGCTATAACTTACTCCAAGAAAACTAATCACATTTCTTTTCATTTTTTCCTTAACCACTCACTCTTTCCCAAACTGTCTGTAGATATCTATATCTATATAAGATTTATAGTTGAAACATAGATATATGTATGTGGGTATATTTTCCACACATCATAAAACTTGGTAGCAATCCACATGTGGGATCAAATTAGGAATATTATTATATGTATTGAAATGTGGAAGGCCAGGCACAATGACTCATGCAGTAATCCCAGCAACTCAGGAGGCTGAGGCAGAAGAATTCCAAATTCAAGGCCAGCCTCAGCAACCTAGTAAGACCCTTTCTCAAAATAGAATGTAAAAGGAATTTGGGGATGTAGCTTAGTGGTAAAGTACCCCTGCGTTCAATTTCCAGTGCCACCAAAAAAAAAAAAGAAAGAAAAAAGAACGGAAGGGAGGAAGAGAAGGAAGGGAAGGAAGGAAAGAAAGAAACATGAAAGTTAGCCAGTTTCTGAGAAGTTTCCCTGAATGGCATGATATTGGCAGCCTGATGCAAGTTCAGGCTCTCAGCTTGATCTTGTCAGAGCATGGATATAATTGGCTCAGAAAAACTGATTCTCATCAAAAAGATCTAGATATGGCAACTGGAATGGTTAGTAGTGAACTTTCAAGTGGCCCAGACACATGCTGTAAATTACTACTTTCCTTGGTTGGGCAAATGGACAGGAATAGCAGACTCTGATCCACAATTTTTCAATAAGTTTGAACAATACTGGTAATAAGGGCTATGCCTTCTGCTGATTAATTCTTCTGGTTCTCATAACAGCCCTCTGATCTTGGTGCTGCAGTTAAACCCATTTCTAAAGAGAAATTCAAGGCACTCTAAGTTTCTGTACCTTGCCCAAAGACCGTTAATCATTGATAGAATTGCGCACTGAACACATGTAGTCTGGCTCCACAAGCTTTAAAACCATGCTTAGGTATTCTTGCCCACAAAGAGCTAGTCTTACGGTTCAGATCTGTGATAGCATCAGGCTGTGATTTCCTGTTGCAGCCATTTCTATAAGCAGATTCATTTTTTGTCTCATGGGAAAGCTAACCATTATGGCTGGGACCCATGTTTATTTCAAGTGACTAACTACGATTTTGTTGTGTTAACTGTTAAAAGAGAAATCTCATTTGCTTTATTTCCAGATTTCTAATGGTGGGGGCACACACCACTTTTTATCCTTTAGTACTTTTCACTTAATGTTTTCTTCCTCCCTTTCTGTTTATATATTCTGGTATTGTGCTTGAATGTTAATACCACAGCTTTAAAGACTTGGGCAGACTTGTCCTCTGACTCTTTCTGTGTTGATTTGCTTATTTTTGTGAAGTTAGATTTTTCCTAGATTGAATTCCAAGTATAACACTTGCTTTATTTCATCTGATTTACTATGATTTTTTTTCTCTGATTTCAGAGTGGACAAGATTACATCCGAAAGTGTACCAACTAAAGAAACCAATAACATTCCCAACCATAGAGTGCTAATTAAACCAGAGGCCCAGAACAACCAAAAAAACAAGGAAATAAGTAAAATTGAAGAAAAAAAGGCATTAGAAGCTGAAAAATATGGATTTCAGAAAGATGGTCAAGATAGACCTTTAACAAAAATTAATAGTGTAAAGTTGAATTCTTTGCCATCTGAATATGAAAGTGGGTCAGCATGCCCAGCTCAGACTGCACACTACAGACCAGTCAGTGTGAATAGTTCAGAGAACAAAATAGTCAATGTCAGTCTGGCAGATCTTAGAGGTGGAAATCACCCAGTTACAGGTCCTTTGCATACAGAGGCTGATCGAGTCATACAAAGAACAAATTCAATGCAACAGTTGGAACAATGGATTAAAATCCAGAAAGGGAGGGGACATGATGAAGAAACCAGAGGGTAAGTGTCTTGTCATTCAGAATCTAGGTTTCTTTGATGCTTTGTTGGTAGAGATTGGTTCCTGAACTACTGATTAAAAGTATTGGTTTAAATTGTGTTTTTAACATTATAGTTTGGTTATTATATCTTTTGCTTATAGTGATCAGATAGAAGTGTTTTTTCTCTGTTCTTCATTGTGCCATCACTTTGTTTTGCTGTTGGCAAGGGGTTATCCTTCCTGGCTCAGTACAAAGAAAGACTTAACTTATAGGTAAAGATCAAGTTTTGTATGATGGAGAGACTAAGCCCTAACCTCTCACCCTATTCTTGCCTTGGCTCTCTACCTCTATCTCCTTCTCCTGGAATTCTGAACTATGGTTAGTTAGTGCAAATTTGTCTCTAACCTCCCCACTGTCCTAATCTGACTCTCTTTTCTAAGGAGCTTCTGCATCCTAGTGCTAATCTGACTTTCCTTCCTTATCCTAGTGCAATGTAAGGATCTCTTGAGACAAATAATGTGGAGAAAATAAAGTCATATTGCTCTCTAATTCTCAGTCTCATTCCTGGGCTTTCTTTACTAAATCAGAAGGCACATGACTAAGTATTAATTTTTTTCCTCTTGTCAGGTATGATGGCATACACCTTAATTCCAGTGACTTGAGAGACTGGGGCAAGGAGGAGCACAAGTTCAAGACCTGCCTAGGCAATTTAGCAAGACTTTTTCTCAGAGTAAAAAAATAAAAAGTTCTAGGGATGTACCTTAGAGGTACCAAAAAAAATTTTTGTTTTGAGGTTCCTGTGAGTCTGTATCTACCAAGAGGAATCTGAACTTGAATATAGTTTGAAATGTCATCAGTATATCAAAAATAATTAAAAGTAAGTGTAAGAGTAGATCAATTCATTCATTGGGGAGGCTAAATAAAAGAAAGATTTTTAAGGAAAAACCTGAAAGGAATAAGACATGAGGAGCCTGAAAATAACACCACAGATATAGGCCAGAGGAAGTAGAGGAAAAATAAGTACCTTTCGATGGGAAAATTTTACATTTTATAGTGAGTTCTAAGCAGCTTAGCACGACCCTGTCTCAAAATAAAAAAGGTTTGAGGATATAGCTCAGTGGTAAAGCACTCCTGCGTTCAAACCCTGGTAACTGCCCCCCATAAAAAAATTTAAAAATAAAATGAAAAAGTAAATTTTAATTTCTGAAAGTACTTTATTATACTAGTAAACATAAAAATTAACTGGATAGTTACTGTAACTCTTACTCTGAGCAGTAGAAAACCAGGAAACAATGATTTAAATGATGCTTTGGGCTTTTGTTGATTGAATGAAGATTATTTTAATAGTGAAACTTCTGAGGTATAAGAATATTCTTCCAGTTTTTTATAATTGTCAGAAGTCTCTTTTCTTTCAGGAGTGTAACTCAAAAGTCTGGGTACACTTGCCTTCATCTATTATTTCTTACAAAGCTGCAGAAATATCCTCAATAATATGTAGTTGACCTGACCTTTGTTGCTCACTTTTCTAATTTTCCAAAGGGAAAATTGTGAGAAATACCTGGTATTTCAAAAACATGATTTAGCAGGTCTGTTGTACAACATGGTGATTATAAAGTAATGTACCTGTACATATGAAAGTTGCTCAAAGATTTTCGATGTTTTCACTATGAAAAAATACATGAGGTAATGTATATATTAATTAACTTTAGCAATTTGACATTGTACATATTTCAAAACATCATGTTGTGTATCATACATATATGCCACTTTTGTCAATTTTTAAAAAAGGAAAAGAGTGAGTAATCAGGGAATTGGACACTAAGAAAAAAAAGAGATAATACTTTTCACTTACAGATTGGTCAAAATCATAAATAAGTGAATTAATATGTAAATATGTAAATAAAACTTCTTAAATGTTGAATAAATGACAAAAATGAGTAAATTAAATCAAATTAGACAAGAAGCAAGAAATTTGTGGGGAAGAAAATGAAAAGGCATGTGGAATTATTTGGTAAAATAATCTCTTTCAAGAAAATAATAAAAATTACAGTCAGAAGATTTGCTGAATCTCTAGCCAAGTTAAATCTCATAACAAAGAAGAATCACTTTTCCTTCAATAAGTTAATCCTTTCTTAAGTTTAAAAAGGTATGGAAAGATTCCATAAGTAGGGCTGGGATTGTGGCACAGTAGTAGAGTCTTTGCCCAACACATGTGACACTGGGTTCAGTCCTCAGCACCACATAAAAATTAAGTTATGTCCCTCTACAACTAAAAAAAAATTTAAAAAAAGATTCAACAACTATTTGGAAATCAGGTTTTTGCTTTTGTTAATATAAATGTTAATTTTAAGTCCTTTGATAAATATGATTAATGTTTATAAAGTCTTTCCGTGACTGTTTTCAATGTACATCAGTAGCATCTGAGGGCTGCTGATCTTAGGTTATTTTAAAGTAAGGCTTTGGGTTCCTCCGTCTTTGGGTTCATAGTGATGCCAGTTTCCATAAGTGGTGTTAGTTAGATATTCTTTTGAAATAACTGGAGTCTATTTTGGATCTTTGAAAAATATCATCTACATTATTAAATAAACCTCATCATTTAAAAGATGTCATGGTACTTTTTATTGATAGAAAGAAGCAAAATTGTATTTATGGAATAAATTTCATTTTTTTTAACTTTATGAAAGGGTTCTTTTATTATTAAAGACCTGATAAAAAGATAAAAAGGTTTAATATTTAATCAAGTGATAGGTCCCTGTGTCCGAGAACAAAGCTTTAAAGTTTCTTTGTGAGTAGCAGGCACTGTTAAGATGCATGGGGCCTTAAGCCATTATTCTGCATGGCATAATCACAGCAACAGGGTTTTCATGGTGTTTGACAGGGAGCTGCTGGTGAATGAGCCAGGAAACCTGATGAAGGAGCTTACAGTGTTCATTTCTTAAGCTTTCACTTAAAAGTAAAACACACTTTGCTTAATTTGAATTTCTTTGGAGGGAAATCTGTGAAGGAAATTGTAGTTTTTGAAAAACAGGTCTCCAGATGCTAGAAAGTATATGGGACAAAAATGAATTTACTTCATAATAACCTAATTTACTACCAGAAGTCCCCCAAAAGTGATTCCAAAGAAGGCAAAAGAACCTTTTAAACTTATAGTTATTAATTAACCTCACGAACTAGAAAAATAGCCTGTTAATGATCATATGATGATTTGACAGTTCAAATTTAATATACATATCTACAATAGAGTCTAGCTTACCCATTACGAATGCTGGAACATTGACAGAAGTGTTTGGTATAATGAGACTTTCTGAACTGTAATTTACACATTGGTTTATAGGTAGTTCTTACTATGTTTTAGATTGACAATGTATATCCCTTCATTATGAATACATTTTCATAATATAATACAATGCTTAATTTAGACCCCTTTGCATGATAAGGCTTTGACAGTACTTCTTAAATTTATGAATGACCAAATAATCCTTCTTTAGTACGAGGGCAGTCTCTTAGATGGAATCAACTTCCCTTGACTGGCCTATTTCCTATCTTTACTGTGCTGCTCCCCGGCTGTCTCAACATTCTCAAAACCACACGTGTAACTCATAAGATCTGAATACTTGGCAAAAAAAAAAGTAAGAATCAAAACTTTGTTCTTGTAATTTTTTGATCAACCACTTTGGCCTACATTACTATTTGCCCCCTGTGTTGCTATATTTTTCAATCTCATCTGCTTTGTGGGTTCTTTTTTTTATTTTTTATTTTTTAGTTGTAGATGGACACAATACCTTTATTTTAATTTATTTTTATGTGGTGCTGAGGATCGAACCCAGTGCCTCACACATGCTAGGCAAGCCTTCTACCTCTGAGCCAAAGCCCCTGCTTGTGGGTTCTTAAACCCACAAAGAAAAGGTGTATCTAACATGAGAATTTGTCTTTGTATAAAAGTCACATAATTTTACACTCGTTAGTGTGCCTCATATCTCAATTAATTACACCTGATCACAATGGTATCTTTTTTTTACTATAATATTTTAATATTTATGCATTGTTACCTATAACAAGTTGTGTTTTGTTTGTTTGTTTGTTTGTTTGCGGTGCTGGGGATTGAACCCAGAGCCTTGTGCTTGCGAGGCAGGCACTTTACCAACTGAGCTATATCCTCAGCCCACTATAACAAGTTTTTGTGTCAAAAGGCCTTGGCATTCAGATAATCGGCCAAGGATTTCCAGATTATTAAAACTATGGTCCAGTAATTTACACATCATTTTTTTTGTGTGTAATCACCAACATCTTTGACATTTTAATGACCAGTAGGAAGCAGCAAAGTATGCAGGTGTGCATGCATAATTCCAAAATATATTCTATGGTAAAAATACAATATTTAGAAGACAGTTATTAAGTAAACATTGAAAGAAGAGATTAGGAAACATGGGTTTGTGGAGTCCCAACAATCCCACTGTGATATTTAGTTCATTGAAGTACATTGGCTTTTACATTAGAATATAAAAGTATGCCCATGGAGATGGTAGCATAATATGGACATTTGTAATTTAATATTGTTCTTTTTAATTTAGATGTTTTCTGTGGTTATTATAAAAGACTTTACACTTAGAAAATGAATTTTAACTATATCTATCTCTGAAAATACTGGGGAAATACAAATACTTCATGTAACTTTTTGATTAACTTTAAAATTCATTTCATATATTTATTTGATCTACCATGAGGTTAGCACAGAGATAATTTTGATAAACATCATCAAAATTTTTTAGTTGATAAATTGGAATTTTATTTCATTTTGAAAACTGCAATGACATTCTGAGCTTATTAGTAATATGCAATTAGATAGTCTAAGAATTTGCATTTTAAAGGAAATATATTTTGCATGTTTAATGTACATGAGTTTCTAGATTGCTTTAAAACAACTCTCCCCAAATATTGATACCATCTTGAAGTAGAATATTGATTACTATGCTAGAAACATTACTGAATTCCTGAGATCGTAGCTTCATATCAGAAGTATTGTCAACTTTAAGTGCTTTGTCTTTAAATAGTGAAATTTTGATCTTTAGTCTAAAATCATTTTTAATTTTCAAGTTAAGGAAATTATAAAGAGTTAAGCCAAACTTTAAATTTTGTGAAAGTAGTAATCCTTTTATGTAATTGCTATAGACAGAGCTGCTATTTATTTAAAAATGAATTTCATCCATTTTTTTTTTCCTGGTACTGGTGAATCAAACCCAGGGCCTTTCATATGTTAGGCAGTGTTAGTGTGCTAACACCAAGCTATATCTTCATTCCAGTATTTTGATCCTTTAAAAAATATACTAGTTTACTTACCAGAAAAAAAGAAATGTACTGTAATTTAGAATTTGGAAACAACTCTCTCCTTCATTTTTATGTTTCAATTATTTTCTGTTTTAGAGTAATTTCTTACCAAACATTACCAAGAAATATGCCAAGCCACAGAGCCCAGATTATGGTCCGCTACCCTGAAGGTTATAGAACACTCCCAAGAAACAGCAAGACCAGGCCTGAAAGTATCTGCAGTGTAACCCCTTCCAGTCATGACAAGACCGTAGGAGCTGGAGCAGAAGAGAAACGGAGGTCGATGAGAGATGACACTATGTGGCAGCTCTACGAATGGCAGCAGCGTCAGTTCTATAATAAACAGAGCACCCTCCCTCGACACAGTTCTTTGAGCAGTCCTAAAACCATGGTTAATATTTCTGATCAAACAATGCACTCTATTCCCACATCACCTTCCCATGGTTCAATAGCTGCTTACCAGGGCTACTCCCCTCAGCGAACGTATAGATCAGAAGTGTCTTCACCAATTCAGAGAGGAGATGTGACGATAGACCGTAGACACAGGGGTCATCACCCCAAGGTAAAATGTGTTCTAATATTGTATTAACTCACCACTTGATAGATGTATACTTTCTTTCTAATATGCTGTTCTTTAAAATGTGTGAGACAGATTAGGAAGAAAAGAAAGGATGTTCTTATGTATAAAATAAATATAAATTTGCATTGTTTCCTATCTTAATACCACAGAAACAGTTCTCTCAAGCATTACACCTTCTTCTCTGTTAGCATATCTCATCAGCTCTCCATGGATTAAAGACCACATGCATTTTTATTTACTCTTTACACACTTAGAAATTCTACACCTGCCTTTTTCTGGTACACCTGCCGTCTTGAATCCTGTTTTTTTCTAGAATTCACCTTCTAAG
The DNA here is from genome assembly GCA_020662805.1 of Glaucomys volans. Classification (NCBI taxonomy): domain Eukaryota; kingdom Metazoa; phylum Chordata; class Mammalia; order Rodentia; family Sciuridae; genus Glaucomys; species Glaucomys volans. The sequence goes on from JAJEJO010001962.1 coordinate 621,972, forward strand.
CAGGTGACTATATGGCATGTTCAAAACTCCTTATATACCCAATTCAACATTAGAGATTAGCAATACTTAATAGTGTGCACATTTAAAAATTAAAATACTTAATAGTATGCACATTTAAAAATTAAAATACAGATAAGATCATGGAGTTTTTCTGTTTGTTTTGTTTTTGTTTACAGTGCTGGGGATTAAACCCAGGATGTTCCACATGCTAGGAAAGTGCTGTACCATTGAACTATATCCCCAGCCCCATAAATCCTTTCTAATATCTGCCTTAAGTTGGTTGTTTAATAGATTACTTGAAGTTAATTTTTAAAGATACTTTTACTTGTAGATGGATACAATGCCTTTATTTATTTATGTGGTGCTAAGAATCAAACCCAGTGCCTCACACATGCTAGGCGAGTGCTCCACCACTGAGCCACAACCCCAGCCCCTATTTGAAGTTAATTTAATGCTTTGTATCAATCATCTTTGAATAATGCCAAAGCAGATGTAATGAGTTAGCCAGTATAAATCCAGTTCCCTGACGTCTATCCTAAAGTAAAAGGAATGTCCTTTTACTTCTAATTCCTGAAGAATTTCTTACCCTACACCATTTAAAAATGTATCTTCTTCCCTTGAAACAGGCCAAATATTTCAGATGCATTATTGCACAAAATATTTTCTTGATATTTCCATAAACATTTTTTGGAAATTACTTAAGTAGATATTAAGTAGAAAATCAGGAATTTTCTTTTTAAAAAAGCTTTAAGCATGGGGATATAATTCAGAGGTAGAGTGCTTAATCAGTGTACATAAGGCCCTGGGTTTTCTTAGTCCTTACAAAAAGGACGTAGTCCCACAAAAAAGTTTGCCCTAATAAAAGCCTCACTTTGAGCCGGGCGCGGTGGCGCACGCCTGTAATCCAAGCAACTTGGAGGCTGAGTCAGGAGGATCGCGAGTTCAAAGCCAGCCTCAGCAACTTAGTGAAGCCCTAAGCAACTCAGTGAGACCCTACCTCTAAATAAAATACAAAATAGTCCTGGGGATGTGACTCAGTGGCCAAGTGTCCCTGAGTTCAATCCCTGGTTCCAAAAAAAAAAAAAAAAAAAAAGCCTCACTTTGAACTCCTGTAGCAAAGTTCAGTGTTTTGCCACTTTGTACATCCAAAGGCTAAATCATATGAGATAAAAATAATATCAATACCCAAGAAAAATCTAATATAATACAGTTTAATATGTGAATTTAAATGGATAAATTATATGCTCTCGTGGTTTTCAGTAGTTTCATGTTCTTAGCCAAAATATATTGCTTGTTTCAATAGTAAATATACTATATATTCAGGTCCCAGAACAACTGAATATCTACTGTTGCAACTTCTAATAAATTTATTCAACATTGCCAGATTTTTCTTTGATACTATCCTTTTCATCTTCCTTTCATCACTAGTTCTTAAAGTGTAGTCCATGAAACTGTGAGGGAAGAAGTCCCTAAAGGTCCCCACAGCCCTTCCAGGGAATATATAAACTCAAAACTATCTTTGTAGTAATAAGGCATTATTCATTATATTACCATTTGCGCTAATAGTGAAATAGAACATCAAAGCTGTGGCCCCAAAGTGTACTAATGGCCATGGTATGCTTCATTGCCACACACTGGGAATAAAAGATAAATAATAAAGTAGCAGGTTAAGAATCCCCTTGATGAATTAGTGAAAAACAATCTTACAGAATCTTAATCTGTCAGTACATATCATTTTAATGTGATGACTTGGGGATGTGTATAAACCATTTCTATATACCACATGATTATTTGAGTTGCAAGCTAAGCTAGCTCCTTTTTTGTAGAACACCATTTTTATTTGAACAGAAGACAAGTATGGTTATTCAGATTGGTATTTGACAGATACATTTAAAGTGAAATGTAAGCCTGTTATTTTAAAGAAAACAACTGAGTATTTGTCCCTGATGACAACATTTGCGTGTTCAAGAAAAAAATTAGAATTTTGCAAATCATGTATCTGCCACTCTGAGTTTGATGTCTGCCCAGGGCTTAAAGATTGATGGCCATGTTTTGATATTGTATACAGAAGTGCATCAACGTTGAAAACATTGTATAGCTCACTGAACCAGTATTTTCCAGATGACCACTGTTTAATATTACCAAATCATGCATGGGAAAAAGATTAAAGTGCACTATAGATGAATAGTATTCAAAAGTTCATTGATATGGATTCAGATACACTTTGCAACTAAACTTTAAAAATTTGAATAAGGTGTCACTTTTTTTTAGCTTTAATAGCAGTGTCAAAGATGAATATCTACAATTATTAAATAAAAGCTATTAAAGTCTCCCTCTCCAACTACTTATATCAAGGATGGATTTTCTTCATGTGCTTTTACTAAGAGATTATTACAACAAACTGCAAATATGAGTACAGAAGCAAATATGAGATTCCAGCCAGACATTAGGATTTGCAAAACTGTACATACATTCTTCTCTTAAGAATATAAAGGGGTCCCCAGATCAGAGTTTAATTGCTGAATCACACTACATAGAAGCACTCTGTTCATCAGCATCTGTATTTTAGTCAAACAAGAAGTAGTATCTTCCCTCACAAGCACTAATAGCAACTTTTAATTGATATTTCATAATATAAATTTAAGATTTCTCATCAGTAATATTCACCCCAAAAAAAGAAAAGCTTCACCACAGAATCATATTGTGCCTTTATTTTTCTAGCATGTCTATGTGCCTGACAGAAGGTCAATGCCAGCTGGCCTAACTTTACAGTCTGTTAGTCCCCAGAGCCTCCAAGGCAAAACGGTGAGTGTGATCTTTCTTTGTCATGTCATGTTTTATTTATGTGATACCGAGGAAGGCACATATCTGACATAGTTTTTAAGTTTGAATTTTCAGAGATGTCTCTCAAAGAAAAACCGTTACTGCTTTTGTGGAAGAGGTTCCACATCATAGGAATTTGGAATCATGTAGTTATTTCAGCATGTTAATGGACTCCTTTCCTTAATGTCGGACAGCCTAAATAAAAGATGATATTTTAAAGTTTATTGGATAACCTAGATAGGTTTCTTTGATTTGTTAATCTCTTTATCCTCAGAAGTTAGAGTAATACATTACTAGAACAGATCCATTAAGCAACCATTTGTAGTCAAACTACAGACCCACTAAGAAGTTTTTCCTATGAATTTTGGTATAAGTTAATTACTTGGGAGCCAAAAATAACTAATTTACACAAAGACAGACTATAAGACTACTAAGTCAAAGCAAGTATTTACCATTATCATTTTATTATCAGTATTATAGTCAGATTGGGAAGAATTTTTTTACCATAGCATTACTGTTCTTCAAATCAAAGAGAAAAGATGATTTTTTTTTATCACTTCAGTTTATTTTATTAGCTTTCTTTTATCAGGGAATTGTCTTTATTAGATAATCTTAATTTCTGTGAAGATATGATTTTAGCACCTATATAGTTGTTTATTATTTAAAATTCTCTTCCTACAGGAATCAAAACAAATTCATCTTACCTGTTTGTATACATATTGCTTTATTTCACCTTTTATATGTTTAGATATAAGGAAATCATTCCTGACTTTAAACTACTTATGGTTCATTTATTAAAGAATATAAATATTGCTTGGTTAAACCCCAGAACTTTTAAATGTTGGGATTTCTAAATATTAGATTGTTTATCTGACAAAGAAACAGACATGAATCATAAAATAAAGGATAAATAGCATATATTTTCTTTTCTGCCTTGCTCCCTCTAGTGGACATATAGGATAAAATTTATTTACCACTGCTTCTACTTTTTTACCAAATATGTCTTTTTATTTTATCTCAATTTAAACATATGGTAAACTTATTGGGATCTTTCATCATTTTGAAAATGTTCTAATCTTTTTAGTTCCACAAATAATAAACCAGAGGTTCAAGATTTCTTGTTTAGGTATTTCTGTCCAATATTATCACTCTGGGTCTTAGAATCTCTGCATCCCTTCTTCCAACCCACTGTCTCAAGACCTCAAGATCATAGCATGATGATCATGAGGCTAGAACTGTCTCAGAATCATGAGATCACAAGATGATGCTGGCTCTAGAGCAAAGTGGGCTGTTCTTTTTCACTTAACATAGTTTCTTCAACTCAAAGAAACTAAACATCTGTTGACTTTTTTTTTTTCCTACAATTTAATATCATCTGGGGTACCCAGTTTTATCTAAAGAATCCAATAGAAGCTGTAGTTTACTTCTACTGATACCTCCTGTCTGAAGGCAATAATTTTTAATGTGCTTTCAAATAATGTTTAAAATTTTTTTAAATACTTTTGGTCTCTAAAAAAGGGTTGTATAGAAATAAAGAGCCCCCACAAATTAACAGAACAGAAAAGAGCTAATGTAATGCTGTGATATCAACAGTGCGAATCAAATTTGGAAGTAATTTTTGGCCTGGAATTTTTAGGAGTGCATTGTTGCACTTAAGGAGAAGAGACTGCCTCTCCCCTACCTGCCATTGTTAATCATAACAAAGCTAAGAGAAGCACCAAATAATACTTAATGGCCTGTGAGATCCCCAGGGCCCATACTTTTACAGCATTTCTAATAATGAAAAATAGAATGGCCTGTTAAGGAATTTAATTTACATTGAAATTTTACTCTCCTAGTAATTTTAGTAACCATTCAGGAATTCAAAAGATTCTGTGCTTTCCCCAGAATATGGAAGAAGGGGTTATGTGCCTATGGAAACTTTTTTATTTTTTGTTTTGGTATTTTAAATGCTGTGAAAGCACTAATGGTGACATAACAAAATATAACTGGAAAGTAATTAATAAACCCCAAATACTGAGTTTTGTATTGTGAAAATATCATCCAAAGTGAATTTTAATTCTTTTTTATTTGCCTTCTGTTCTCTAAAATCGTGTGTTAGACATGCAGGTATTGTTCTATTGCTAGAAAATCTTAGGTATAATTTTTATAAGTATCTTAATAAAATAATCTTTTACTAGGTCTTGTGTACAAACCTTTATTAATGGTATTGTGCTTTTTTATGCTTAACATTTAGATGTTCTCTCGTGAGTTGTGAGAATGCCTTAATATACTGATGTTTTGCTATAAAGTAACACTATTCCTTCTATTTCTCTAGATATCTATGCATTTATGTAGGACCTATCATCATAGTGCCTAGGCACTATGTTTGATGTCAACCATAAGAGGAAACTTGCCAAGAAATCTTGGTTTAATATCTGTCACTTAGGACAACAATTAATCTGTTTTCCACTGTTTGGATTCTTAAATTGTACTCCTTCAGCCAGAGGAGCTTACGCTGCTGCTAATAAAGCTGAGACGGCAGCAAGCTGAACTGAGTAGTATCCGGGAGCATACGTTAGCACAGCTCATGCAACTAAAACTTGAGGCCCACAGCCCAAAGGTCAGCTATGAAGACATTTGTCTGTGTCATCTGCCATAATCACTTACTTTGATCCACTCATTAATCAACATAATGTGTCATTAGTGTTGAGCATGAGTCTATACCATTACTGCAGTGCCCACATTACAGTCTTCTATTAACCCTTTGAGAATTCAATTTTATTTATATATTATTGAAAGAAAATACAGGAAGAATGCATTTCTTCTTACCCTTTGACCCACCTACACACCCATCAGCTTTTGGTTGTGAGTAGGGAAATACACACAGATTTTTAAAATAGTGTTAATTATCAAATACTGTGACTTCCACATTGGGCATAACGTTGAAAAGCCCTATAATTTCCATTAAAGTAACAAGTTGAAAATTCAATCTAATTTTAATAAGACTACATTTTAAATGTCAAAGATTAATTTTAGGACCATTATTTTTGTTCTTGTTCTTGATGAAAAAAAAAACGAATACATACAGACAGTTCTCAAAGGGTTGAATAACCTCTGATTATGTGAGAAACATCTTTCCGAAAGGAGTACTATATTGCAGAAAAGAATCAATATGTAAAGCTTCAAACATTCAGTCCGCTAAAGCCATGTACAGAATTTTTCTGCTTAGTAGTTCAATGTTGATACACCTGTCTTACTTAATTTCTAACAAAACTAAATATAAATTGAAAATACTTTAATGTGTTATCTGTACCATTTAAAGGAGACCACTGTGTGAAAGTTGTTGCGTACCATGATAGAATAGTCTATAGTAAACTACCTGTTTTTCTTAAAATTTCGAAATTGACCTTTTTATGAATTCTGCACCCTTTCTCTATTCCTTTTTCCTTGATTGGTGCCTACTAGAATGAAATTCTTTCCCATCATCTTCAAAGGAACACCATATATTTGGATCATCAGGTGGGATTCTTAGAATTTTCTTACTATAATACCTACTAGAACTTCTTAAAAGTAGTAGTTTTTGAGGCCACTTAGATATTTCAATCACCTTATTTTGTAGTTTGACTATTACAAATAACAGAATGAGCAGGTAAATTCAGGAATATCACAGTAAACAGGGAGAAAGGACAGTTGTAGAAATTAAAGGAAGGACACAAATACTGAGTCACCTGAATTTGAGACCCTGAATTCTTTATATTTCTTTCTTTCTGTCTCACAAAAATTCCTATTCATTGCAGCTTATCCCTCCATAGAGTTGACCTAATTAAAGAAACAGACAATGAATTCTCATGTTGGAATGTGGGGTGGAGGGCGAATATGGTGTGCTTTGCATTTCCAAAGGAGTTAAGAATAGTGGAGATAATGTTTAGTTGACTTTTCTTGTTCCCTATTTTGTTGTCTCCTCCCAGTGTTTGGTCTTTGCCAAGGTAGGTAGAGCCCCCTTCATAGTGACCTAAAAACAATTTATAGAATTACCTCAGGGAAGCCAGGCGTGGTGGCGCACGCCTGTAATCCAAGCGACTTGGGAGGCTGAGTCAGGAGGATCACGAGTTCAAAGCCAGCCTCAGCAACTCAGCGAGGCCTTAAGCAACTCAGTGAGACCCTGTCTCTAAATAAAATACAAAATTGGGCTGGGGATGTGGCTCAGTGACCGAATGCCCCTGAGTTCAATCCCTGGTTCAAAAAAAAAAAAAAGAAAGAATTACCTCAGTGATGGCAGCAGTTGCCTGGTTAAGGTGCGCTTTCACAAGGGAAAATGTCAATGAACAAGCACTGACTCCCAGATTTTATGAAGTGTTTATAAAGTGCTCTGTTAATACTTAAGTGAAAAAGTGGCAATTTTTTGTTAAACATAATTTCTTCCAATGAATGCATTTGTATATATAGTAAGCTAAGACCTTTTCCTACCTGTTTTAAAGTGTCCCAATTTAGAATATTTTGTCAAATAAAGAAGCTAAAGTTATTGTGGAAAATGTTAGAAGACAAATGCTTAATATTTATATTTGACTTTTTGAAACAACAACAAAGTATAACTTTATAAACTACTTCCATTTAAAAGGGGATTGTACATTCAGATAACCCTTAAAAATAGCTAAATCATTTATTTATTTTAAATAGAAATAGATTTTCTTAATAAAAATTTTATGTATATTTTCACAGCATGTTTTCATCATTGTTTGGCCTATTGGAATACTTTAGAAATCACCACTTCATGTATCCAGATTCAAATCTTCAATCATAGGACTGGTGCTATGGAAATTTAACCAGAGTATAACATGTACTTGAAAAGCAGTCTTAAAAAGACATATTAGCTAATAAATAGGAAAGTAGGTCTTCCCTCAAATTTCTGGAAAGCTTCTGAAGTAATATGAGAAATATGCTTTCTTTAAAATTTCTTTGTATTTATGACTAGAAGTAGTTCTGGGGAAAGGAGGTATGTTATAAAAATTACGTTTAAAAAACAATAATATAAATACGAATCTGAAGTTATCTGGGATCTCTAAAAATAAACCTAGTGATTTGCTACTATTTATTACTGACCTCAGTGAAATCAGTAGGGCAATTACAGAGACATAGAACTTGAAAGAATTTGAGGGGAAAACAGGTAAATATATTAGAAATACTATCATTTGCTAAGATACTTGTCTACCCCTTTCCCATTTCAAATGTGTTTTATCCCTTTACCTAAATGATACAGATCCCAGTTAAGGTGTGCATTCCCATCATTCCACTCTTTGCTGAGCCTTCCCTTTTACACCATGCTAGTGATCCTACAGGTAGCTTCTGAAAATTTCAGTGTGTTATTGGTCCTCTCTATTCTCTTAACTTATCAACAAAGGTTAATGATTAGACAGTATTAAAAAATACAGTGAGAAGCTGGGGCTGGAGTTGTGGCTCAGTGGTAGAGTGCTTGCCTAGCATGTGTGAGGCACTGGGTTCAATTCTCAGCACCACATATAAATAAATGAATAAAATAAAGGTCTATCAACATCTTAAAAAATATTAAAAAAAAAAAACAAAACACAGTGACACCTTTGCCCAGAAACTCAGAAATGCCTAAAAGTATGTGTGTAACCTTAAGGTTACCTACAGAAAGTCTCTCTTTAAATACATGAAAAATTATATAGTATCTTAAAATTGCATTTTGATAGACTGAAACTATTTACTTTTGAATGTTATATTTTTATATCAGTAATTATGGCAATTAAATTATTTAAAAAATTATGGATCATTTTGAAGTTTAATGAATTTTTCACCCAACTCAAACATTTCCATCTCTTTATCTTGTTACTGCCAGTAATCTATTTTAGGTGACCAGGTCTGTCATTTTTGTAGGCATTATTGGTTGCCTGGACTTATAAAAATTGATTCATTAGTTTCATATAACCGCAAATTGGAAAGTGAATTCTAAAATCCAAAAGTCAGGAAAAACCTCTGCTCACATGTTACACTATATAACAATGAACATGTACTATCAATTTATCATTTGCCCCAATAAATCAGAATAACCTAAGGCAATAAAATGCAGTGTTCCTTCTGCCCTTTATCAAATACCTACCACAGTCATCCAAGGAAAAACTTTGATTTAAATTGTTAATCCCTATATTATTCATGAAAAGTACATTCAAAAATTAATCTCTGAGTTGCTTCAGAAGTAGATGCACTTCTGATATTACTGCAATGATTACAACAGATAACGAAATTCTGTATGCAAAATTGTGAAGGCCTACATATAAAACATTCAATTCAACAATCTTAATTTCTTGTGCCTGTCATTTGAGCAGTATAATTTGATTTCTCATTATCACCACCTTTGAGAATAAGACATGTATTGAAGTAGTTTAAAAACAACAATAGCTATACTAGCTATGTGGTAGAATTTTCTTATATTTAATATGCTTCATTTTGAAGTGCACTGTTACAGTTTATATTCTTGTAGCACAGTTCGTAAGTTATTCAAAATATATTTATTAAGACTAGCCCAGGTTTGTCATTGCTGTTTGTCATTGCAATTTTAAGATAGCTTAGCCTCAAAGAAAACTCTTTGAACTTACACTAATTTCAGCTGTATATTTTATGTCCATCATCCACGTTCTGGGTAGAAAGTGAATGAATTGCTGGGCATGGTGTGCATGCCTATAATCCCAGTGTCTCAGAAGACTGAGGCAGGAGGATCACAGGTTCATAGACAATCTCAGCAACTCAGTGAGACCCTAAACAACTTAGCAAGACCCTGCCTCAAAATAAAAAATAAAAAGGACTGGGAATGTGGCTTAGTGGTTGAACACCCCAGGGTTCAATCCCAGGTACCAAAAAAAAAACAAAAAGAAGAGATATATTCCTAATAAAACAGTAACACATTTTCTTATTCAGCTTAATTGTCACTGAATATTAGAGAAAATTGGTTATGATTAATTGAAACTTGCCAACTTCATTTAAAAATACATCTACTAAACAGATCAAATGTTTATTAGCTTTTTCCATGTTTATGCCTCTGCCTGACAGAAGGTAGAAAAGTGGGGAAAGCCATAAATAAAATGTTGACATGGTTCTGTACCTGCCAGAAAGTTAGAAATAAAGGTGTCTCCTCCACTTTCAATTCTTGGAAATTGCCAGTTGCTGGTGTTTATTTTATATGGGAAGGAGGAAACATTGGAAATATTTTCATCTTTTCTTAGAACAGGGCAGATTGGGAATGAGTTTAGAACTATATGGTCCTGCTGAGCAAGTGTTTTATGATTAGGAGTCCCTAAAGGTTCCAGAAAGCTAAATGTAAGTCATTTGTTTGAAACTGGAATAACAGGTTTCTGCAGGAGCTTATTATAGCCAAACCATCTGATGACCTTCATTTATAAGATACTGAAAGAAAGCACTGTTATTTTGTCTCCTGTACTCTCCTGGTTATTACATGTTTTTAAAATCATCCCTGATGGTTAAATTCCCTAACCAAGATACAAAAGGCTCTATTTGAAAACAATACTAGAAGTATCCTAGAGCCTAGCTACATAGAGGAAAAGTCTCTCAAAAAATATTTTTTTCCCCTAGATCTTAGAAACATGTCTTCTTCAACAGGTTTAACATTGGTAGGGACTTCAAGTTTCTCAGTCTTATCATTATTTGGATTTCCCCCCAGTTCCTAGTTCTTGGCTCCCATAGCCTGGAACTGGTTGGGTTGAGCAAAGGATTGAAATTTGGGTTATAGAAACTAAACCAAGAGCTAAAGAAAGGAACTAGGCAAGTTCTCATGGATGAAAAACTAGAACTTTTTTGATTGATATTAGTTTGAATGGAGAAATTAGAATATTTTCCTGTTCCTATGGCAGTTTTCCTCACCTCTATTTTAGCAATACTCACTTGTTTCTTCTTCCTTTTTCCTTCCTATTAGTGATTAAAGAGCAGTAATGAGGAAATTTAGATGATATTTCTTTTTCCTTTTCTATGAAACCTTCCTCCAGGTTTCCAGGTAGGCAATAATAATAAATGAGATGCTAGGAACTGTATTTACAGAGTAGGTAGGTAGAGATTTATAGAAGGATCCAGAGACTTGCAACAATGCTTCATAAACCTTGTGTACGCAAACTGCTCCCTTGTGGGTGAACCAAACATATACTGATCCCCCCCCAAATAATGATATACCCCTTTAGTAGCAAGCTTCCCCTTTAACACCAGATAGCTGTAAGACATCCAGAAACTGTCATAGAAAATCAGGAAGTTTCAGGATAAACCAGTTTGCCGTAATACACTAAAATATATAATCAATACATACGTAGGTGTTCTTGTATGAAAAAAATTTTTTTAAAGCCTACAGAGTTAGTAGCTAAATCATTCTGTCATATTTCAGGAATACATTTTTTAAAAGGATAAATGCTTTTGATGAAAGTAAGAAGATCATTTAATACTAATTTCTAAAACATCTTGAAGAGTAATCTAAACTATCTTGTTTATAAATGCTTTGTAGTAGCATTTAGATTTTATGGTACAGTTCTTAACTATTTTGTGGACTGTACTGAAAGTACTAGCTACCTTTTTTTTTTTTTTGTACCAGGGATTGAACCCAGGAGCACTTGACTATTGAGCCACATACCCAGCTCATTTTTATTTTTATTTTTTGACATTATTTTACTTTTTATGTGGTGCTGAGGATTGAACCCAGGGCTTCACAAGCACACCACCACTGAGCCCCAACCCCAGCCTCTAGCTACTTTTGAATGAAGTCTTCTATTCTGTCACGAGTTGCTGTGAACTTTCCTTTTAGTATGTTCTCTATATCCTTTCAAGAAAAACCTTGGGGAAAAAAATTCATACAGACAAGAACTCTGACCACTTTTATACATACTTCTGCCAAGAAAAACAAAAAGGAACTATTTGCTGGATGTATATAATTGATACTGAAACTATTCAACATAAAATTCAAGAATACTTTGTACATCTAGTTCTTTGCATTCATGAAAGACAACTTCCCTATAAGGGAAGAAACGCTAACAAGATGATTGAAAAGATTCTTAACAGCATTCATTGTTCGTGTCATTTCAGCAACTTCATCCCATTTTCTATAATATTTCCAGGAATACTGTAGCTTCTGTTTCTCGGGATGATTGAGTTCTATAAGAGGTAATGTTTCTGGAGGGTATAGATTAGGCATTTGGTAAAAGAAACTAAGGAAATTATTAAGTTGAAAGCATGTTGTTCAATACTTCCTGGCTGGTTACATGGTACTTGTGTCAGTCACACTGGAACAAAATACCCAAGGAAAGCAATATAAAGTAGGAAAGATTTATTTTGGCCCGCAGTTTTAGAGGTTTCAGTCCATTCAACTAGCTCCATTGCTGTAAGCCAGAGGTAAGGCAGAACATCATGGCAAAAGGGTTTGGTAGAACAAATCTGCTCACCTTGTGGCGGTTAAGAAGACAGAGAAATAAGGGACCAGGAACAAGATATGCCTTTCCAGGGCATTCCCCCAGTGACCTACTTCCTCCAACTAGACCCTATGCCTGCAGTTCCCACCACCTCCCAATAATGCTATCAAATGTTAATGCCACCAGGGATTAATCTACTGATTAAATTAGAGCCTTCATCTTATCACTTCCCCAAATTCCTACCTCTGAACATTGCTGCTTTGGAGACAAAGCCTTCAACATATGAGCCTTTGGGGGCACGCCAGATTCAAACTATAACAGTACAGAATATTTGTATTTTTATACCCTACTGTTAAATGATCTTGTATCTCTCCCCAAACCTACTCCTTTTTTCTTTTTTTCTCTCTCTACCTTCCTGAGCATATTTGAGCATAGAATTTTAGGGGAAATGGGGACGAAACTCAGAAAAATCTTGAGCTAGTGTTTCTGTCAGCTTTTACACTGCTGTAACCAAAAGATCTGACAAGAACAATTTTAGAGTAGGAAAAATTTATTTGAGGTTCATGGTTCCAGAGGTCTCTGTCCATAAGTGGCCAACTCCATTCCTTGGGGCTCATGGTGAGGCAGAACATCATGATGGAAGCGTGGTGGAGGAAATCAGCTCTGAACATTACACCAGGAAGCAGAGAGAGAGAGTACTCCCACATCATGGACAAAATATAAACCCAAAGGCACTCCCCCAGTGGTCCACCTCTCCAACCACATCCTACCTGCCTATAGTTACCACCCAGTTAATCCCTTTTCTTTTCTTTGTTTTGATTTTTTGTTTGTTTGTTTGTTATAGTGCTGGGAATTGAACCCAGGGCCTTGTGCTTGCTAGGCAAGCACTCCACCAACTAGTTCTATCCCCAGCCCCCAGTTAGTCCCTTTTGGAATTAATGGAGTAATTATGTTAAGGCTCTCATAACCCAATCATTTTACTTCTAAACTTTCTTGCATTGTCTCACATGTGATAAGGTTCAGGGGGGCGGGGGGGAGTGGTTTTGTTTCTTTGTTTCTTTGTTTTTGGTACTGGGGATTGAACCCAGGGATGCTTTACCACTGAGCTATATCTCCAGCCCCTTTTAAATTTTTATCTTGAGACAGGGTCTTGCTAAATTGTCAAAGGTCTCAAAGAATTGCTGACACTGATTTTCAACTTAGAATCCTCCTGTCTCAGCCTCCAAGTTGCTGGGATTACAGGCATGAGCCATAATGGCACAATTCTTAGAAGACTAACCGGACATTGGCTAGATTGGTTAGAATTTAGAATGTTGGAATGTGGGTGTGGGCCCTAGTCACTTGCCTAGGGTGGGCAAAGGCTGGGTTTGATCCCCCAGTATCATTGTTTTTTTGTTTTTTTTTTTAAATAGAATGCAGGAAGAATACTATGTGTAATATTCTGATCTCTTAAATTGGCCTATCCAGTACTTACATTATTATCATAATTCTTCTGTTTATCATCAGTAATCTCTTCCTTTTTATTATTTTCACCCATCTCAACTCTAACCAGGGAAGTTCCCTGTTTCTTGGTGATGTCTTAACTGATAATTCATCTGTTCATCATTTTACTAGTTATGACTATGTTATTCGTCATCTCTTAACCACCTCCCCCTGCCCCAGGTTTTCTCTTTGAAAGCAGAACTTATAAACCTCTTGATGTGGGCTTTTTTTTACAGGAAGCTTATTTTGGGAACTGATACCAATGTAGGAGAGAAAAGTGAACAGGAGACAGCTACCATGGGCAACTTCAGCTTTGTTGGACTGAAACTCACTGACAAATGAATAGTAACACTGTAGAATTATCCACATGAACCGTAGAAGAGGGAAGCATTGGCAATGGATCTTGTCCTCAGAGACCAAAGGTTCCCCCAAGAGACTAACTCTCCACCACTTTGAGATTGTTTATACGTAAGCACCTGATGGGTTCCCATGCTTAGCGACATAGTTAAATAGTTAAAACAGTAGTAGTTAAAACAAAAGATAAGCTAATAAGATGTGGGGAGGTAACTAGAACACCTCTGGAGTTTCATCTATGTGTTTCTAGTTTCATGTGTACATCTCCTTTTGGAGGTTTTGCCTTCAGCAAATCCCCAATATGTCCAAAATTAAGCTTACCATCTTTATCCCTCAATTCCCTGACCAAAAAACTAAAAGCAAAAATAGTTAAATATATTAGTCTTGGTAAACCTCATTTGTAAAAAGAACAACCTGCCCCTTACCCCATCCCAAAAAAGTACTTCAAAACTGAAATATACTATAAAAACAGTTTTATTGAAAATGGGAAAATCACAATTCTAAGTGTCTGAACACATACTTTAGCTGTCTACATGTTTGCATTATGTTTAGTCAGAAGAGTAAAGGCCACCATAAGAATATAGTCAGCAGATCTTAGCAGTGCACCTTCTATAATTTTCCTCCTATGAGTCTTTGCATTCACATAGCAATGCCTGTATTCTCACATCTAGGTAGCATTTCCCTTTTTATTGTATAGTCTTAATCTTTCTCATCCTGATTTTTCTGGGTTGGGACACGTTCCTTAACTGTAAGCCTCAATTTCACATTTATAACAGGATACTGATACCAACCTCTTGAGTTGTTGAGGATTAACTGTGGTTGTAGAGAAAGAGGAACTATTAAGCCCTCAGTAAATGGGAACTCTCTCCAGGCACAGTGATGCATGCCTGTAATACCAGCAACTCAGGAGGCTGAGGCAGGAGGATCATTAGTTCCAGGCCACCCTGAGCAACTTGGTGAAACCCTGTCTCAAAATAAATAAGTATATATAAAGGGCTGGGGTTGTAGCTCAATAGTAGAGCACCCCTGAGTTCAGTCCCTGGTATTATAATAAATGAATGATAGAAACTCTTTAACTGCTCCAGTTGAAATTATATCTACTTACCAATTTATTCTTCCTAATACTCCTACCAAATTATTTTCTTTCCATTAACAGTAAATCCTGTAAACTCCTTACTCCCCACATAATAAGGTCTCTTTGTCATTTGAATTTTCAGCCCACCACTGTCACTAACAGGTGAAATACTTCCTCCCCCATAAACCAAGTTTTCTCCAACCAGTGGTTCCCTGTTTCTCCAAAACTTCAGAAACATTCCCATCTTCTACACTGGGCACCTATACATCCTTAATGCATAGCTATCACATAAAATTTACAAGGCCCTGTTTGTATATATACAGTGTCACACTTGATTCTAGTATACAGCTTCTGCAGCATATGGGCCAGTTACCTTTATTTTTTTTCAGTGAGACTAAATGACTTACCCCAAATCACAAAGTTAGGATTGAAGACTTGTATTTATTAATGAGTGTTCCTTTCCTTTTTTTAAGTCCGACTTCCTTCAGAATTAGTGGGAGTTGTTCTGTCCTTGTGTTTCAGGCTGCAATTCCTTAGTTCCTTGTTACCTAAGGAATATTGACTCCTAGTTATGACTGTAAAAAGGCAGGAAAATGAATACAAAATTTCTCCACCCCTTTTAAAATGTGTAGTATTAATACAGTTCTACTTTGTATTTACACAAATAATTTTATAGCCCAGTTAGTAAACTTTGCTTCTATCTTAATTTTACATACTTTTTTTAGAAAGTTTATGTAACCCAGTGCAAGGTAGAAAGTATTAGTGCTTATAGAATAAAATTCTTGAATGATTTTCAAAGCCCAGAAAGAGGAATTGAGCATAAATACCAAAAGCATTTATTGATTAAATTCAAGTGCATTGTGTAGTTAAGACATAAACTGATAAATCTGTGAATTAATGGTAGGAATGCCGCTACTTTTCTAACTCTGTAAGAACACATTTGCTATTGATAAAATCCAGATCTTTTACCCAGGCGTGGTGGTGCACGCCTGTAATCCCAGCACTTGGGAGGCTGAAGCAGGAGGATCGCCAGTGCAAAGCCAGGCCTCAGCAACTCAGCGAGGCCCTAAGCAACTCAGTGTGACCCTGTCTCTAAATAAAATACAAAATAGGGCTGGGGATGTGGCTTAGTGGTGGAGTGCCCCTGGGTTCAATCCCTGGTACCAAAAAAAAAATCCAGATCTTTTAATCTAGAAGATTAATTTTTATTTAAAGCTCACACATACTTTAGAGAACATTAACCCATGGCAGAAAAAGTAAATACATTTTGATTAACAGAGATGTAAGATTTTCATTTTGAGTGACCCTTATAAAAGGTAGATGTTAGGGACTGGGGGTGTGACTCAGTGGTATAGCGCTTGCTTGTCATTCATGAGACCCTGGGTTTGATCTCTAACACCACTTGAAAAAGAAAAATGGTAGAATTTAGTGAATTGTTGAAGTATTTGCAAACAAGGTAAATAAAACAAAGATATTTATATTAGCCCATCAAAACTAAGAACACTAGGATAAGCAGTCAAATTTTCTATATATTTTTCAAAATATTTGAACTTAGAAGTTTTAAGTAAAATTACATTTTTGTTGTAAACAGATTTGTTGGCATTACCTAAGTGTATTTCTGTAGCGTTTCTACATAACATTTTCTTATTTATTGCTGAAGTTAATTATGAAAATTGTCTGAATTATATGTTCTTGCTTTTTATGAAATCAGCTGTTTCATGCCACATGTATAGAGAAAGCTACCATATATAGGACCCCTTACAATCCCAGTCATTCTTAAAACTGACTACACAGTCATCCTAAGAGCCCTTGGTTAAGTTAGAATGGTGCACAAAAGGATTCTGAAATGACTCCATTGCTTTTGCCTTTCCATCTTGATTCATCTCTCCAAATTGAATTTAAATGGAATCCCAAAGATCATATGAGCTGAAGAATACTCATTGTTATCAAATTACATTTGACTGACTTTAAAACCATAAGCCTAGCCTGTCACCTTGATGATTTAATGATACTGTCTACTCAGAATTTCTCAAGTTGCACATTGGAATTATCCTGGAATCAAGGTGTCTGTTTTCTTCTGAAGTTCCCCAAGTGATTGCACTGTGGGTTAAGGACCACTAGTCTAAATAAATTTGAACTTTATGTCAGAAGCAGCCAGTAATAAAAAGGAAAAGAAGTAACACAAGATAGTCATATGTATTCATAAATGCTTTAGGTAGCATATTTTTTTAAATTACTTGATACTTCCCCCAATAAATTTTCAACATAGATACAGAGTAAAGATGTGTTGAGAACAGTACACTAGATCAGACCTTTTTAAATGGAATCTCACTGCATTCGAGGACTCCAATAAGTTTCTTCTCCTATAACGCCCAGCCTTGAACATGGCATGAAAACATGAATCTATAATGAATTTTTCGTAGCCTCTCTGTGTCACCAAGGGATATTTGCCAAAGACTATGCTAATTCCATTAGTTTAGTTTATTTCACATTTATATATTTTTATCCTGTAATTTAAAAATTTTTTTTTCTTTAATTGTAGATAGACAGCATGCCTTTATTTTCTTTGTTTATTTTTATGTGGTGCTAGGTATAGAATCCAGTGCCTCACAACTGGTAGGCAAGCACTCTGCCACAGAGCCACAGCCACAGCCCCTATCCTGAACTTTTTAGTAGCCTTTTTTTTTTTTAAGTTAGAAAAGCAATATCTGACCCAGATGCAGTGGCACAGGCCTATGCTCTCACCTACTCACAAGACTGAGGCAGCAGGATCACAAGTTTGAGGCCAGCCTGAGCAACTTTGCAGGAGGGATAGGGATGTAGCTCAGTAGTAAAGCACTTGCCTAGCATGTGCCAACCCCTGGGTTCAATCCCCACTACCGCAAAAAAAAGCAAGAAACAAAATAAGTAGCTCCTCAGTGTAGAAAATTTAGGAAATGTAGAGAAGTATAAAGATATGCAAATCATCCATAATACCACAATTCAAAATAGTGGATAACATTTTTTATTTCTTATATTTATTTATTGTTTTGTAGTACTAGGGATTGAACCCAGAGCCTTACACATGCTAGGCAAGTACTGAACTACAACCCCAGCCCTCTTTATTTTGAGACAAGGTCTTGCTAAATTACCTAGTCTTGCTTCAAACTTGCAAGCCTCCTGTCTCAGCCTCCTGAGAGGATAGGGTTGCAGATTAGGTGAGATTGCAGACATGGGCCACCTTATCAGGCTTCATTTCTCTTTTGTATTAAATTTGTCAGTTTCCAAAGATGCCTTCTAATTTGAATACTAGAGAATTTTTAATATATATGTTTAAAATTTTTCATAATGAAAAACAGTTCCCTCCAAAAGTCATCTCTGGGGTAAGGCTGGGAATGGAAACTAGGGGTGCCTTACCACTGAACTACATCCACTGCCTTTTTTATTTTCTGAGTGTCTCATTAAGTTGCCAAGACTGGGCTCTTGTAACATGTAATCTTCCTGCCTCAGCCTCCTGAATCACTGGGATTACAGTCATCTACCATCACACCTGGCTAGTTTGTACCCTTTAAATGTTATTTTTGCTTTTAACTTTTCTGTACCTGAGTCACTTTCTGCTTACAAAGAAACCTTGGTGATTAAATATTTAATTAATCCTTTAATAACTTAAACAGAGGCATTTCAAAATCACAAATGTGGAGTCCCCAAATATGCATACATATTTACCCTCTCAAGGTATTCCACTAAACAGAGTGTGAGCCACATCAACAGACATAGCCATTTGACACGTTGTCCCATTTTACCAGATTTCCAATGCATGGCAACAGTTTCGGTTTGACCTTTAGTATCCTTTACATTGAGATATACTCAGATCTTCATTATTTCTGAAGCATGCAAGCTTCTGACACCTCCCCCATCATAATCATTGAGTTTGCTAATAGAAAGTACTGATGAAATTGCTTTGAAAATTAAAACTAAATACTAAAAGGGATAAAGACATAAGGAACTTACATTATTTAAAGCATGTGCTGCACTAAAATAAGCCAAAAAAATTAAATCTAGTTGTAGTTATAATCAGTAAGCATTTTTTATAACTTTGGAAGTACAGCAAGGTTACTTCCTACTTGAAATTGTTTATATAAATTTAATCTGTACAATCATGGGATAAAATGTAAACAGCCACATTTATAGCATTTTATTCCAATTTCAGTATTTTTTTTCAAGTTCAGTATTTGTAAAGTAGGGTATTAAGTAAAATAGCTAATATTCCCATATAAAACATAAAGGGTACTTTAAAATATAAGGAAATATTCTTTCCTTGTGTGCTGAGAGTCCTGGATTCAGTGCCCAGTACCACAAAAATGAACATATTGTATTTCTGTGATAGAAATTTTTTCTCCTAAAAGTAATTTATTCTGTAATCATCTATTTGTTAGTTCCCTTACAACAATGTACCATATAGTAATGTTACTTATATTTAAATACTCTGGTTCCTTATTGGGTAGCACGGTGGGAAAATTAAGAGTTTTTAGTTTAATCTGATGTCTGGTTCCAAATATCTTAAAATTTAATTAATTAGTTCATCAGGTAAAATTAATTCATAGTTACAGAAATCAGATTGGTGGTTATCTGGGAAAGAACACAGAATGGAGATTGGTGTTAATGGAACATGAGGGAACTTTTTGAGTAGATGTAAATATTCTTTATTTGCATTATGATAGTAGTTACATGGGTATGTATTTTTGTCAGTCATTGACATATACAGCTAAAATTGGGATTTATTCATCAGTAAAGTTTTTTTTTTTTTTAATACTTTAGCCCAAAAAGGTGAGTTGTGCATACATGGATTTTTAAATGATGATTGTCAGGCATAGTGGCACATGCCTGTAATCCCATCAACTCAGGAGACTGAGGCAGGAAGATTGTGAATTTGAAGCCAGCCTGGGCATATCAGTGAAACCCTATTTCAAATTAAAATTTACAAGTATTAGGGATGGAGCTTGATGGTAGTCTACCCCTGAGTTCAATCCCCAGTATCTCAAAAATAAAAATAATGATTTAGCCTGGGTGAACTTTTAGTTATTGTTACTATTGTTTACAATAACTATTGTTTAGTTATTGTTAAAAGGTACGTGTTTTCTTGTCTCTTACTAAAATTATAAGTTAAACCTGTTTCTGATTTGACACCCAAATTCTGTTGCATGAAACATTGTCAACTAGGGTAAAAATAAAATTGACTATAGGTAAGAGTTTTCAAGATTCTGGTTTTTCTTACATTATACATTTGTGTCTTAAGTCTAGTAAACTTTTTGTTATGAACTTAACTAAATCAGTAAAGTAGCATTGGCCAGCCATGATAGATTTTCTGTTACATGGCAGACAAAAATTAGGTCAACTAAATGTCCCAAGTTACAACTTTAAACACCAGACCTCTCTGCTTTACAAATGCTAAAAATTTGCTTGACCATTTACTCTATAATATCATGATAATTCTCTTTTGAATGCTTTAACTCTCAAATCGAGTACCTAAAACAAGTATTTTTCTAGCAGCAGTAATTAAGTACAACATAGCTGGAATTGTGAAACATGGTTTCATTCTACCTTTTTAGGGGAAGTCTTTGCTGAGTAAGTTTTAGTTTACCTGTCCCTGAATAGTTCTACATACGGCATTATACAGTGAGAAGATCCAAGAGTATATATAAATGTCTATGAAGATTAATTTTTAAATGTAATTATCTAAGTGGCAAGATAAGTCGAGTTGGGTTTTTTTTGTTTTTTTTTTTTTTGTTTTGAACCAGGGATTGAACTCAGGGACACTCAGCCACTGAGCCACATCCCCAGCCCTATTTTGTGTTTTATTTAGAGACAGGGTCTCACTGAGTTGCTTAGGGCCTCGCTAAGTTGCTGAGGCTGGCTTTGAACTCTCGATCCTCCTGACTCAGCCTCCCAAGTCTCTTGGATTACAGGCGTGCGCCACCACGCCCAGCTAAGTCGAGTATTTTATTACAAAATTTCAATGCCTGTAAAGAACCAAATTTTTTATGATTAACCTTGTAGAGAACTAAATATCATCTCAGCTTTATTACTGAATTAAATCGAATGATACCATTTATTTCCTAAGTTCATAGGTTGTCACCATTTAGATTGTCTTTTGAATTGTGATGCTTTATCATCTATTCTATGTATTGACTCTAGCGGTTATGTTTAAAAAGTAAAATCTGATTACAGCAATGTTGCAATTACTCAAATTTTCTATAACTTTTTAATTTTATAGCATTTAATACTTGTTTGAAATTGTTATATAAATTAAGTCTGTACAACCATGGGGTAAAATGTAAACAACTGCACTCTTAGGAAGATACTAAAGTAGAGGATATATTTACAGTGTCGTCTTTCAAATCTAGCTATGCTGTAAACTGATGTTTGCTGTATGCTCCTCCTGATTTGAAATAGATGAAAGAAAATGAACCTATTATCACCATGGTTCACACAATGATTGAGAACTCGGCGCTAAGACCACAACTGTACCAGCAAGTAAGGTCTTGGACAGTGAATGATACTGCTTTGTCATCTGCAAAATACTTCAGTGACAGTTTTGGTTTATCCTCAGATTTACTCATAACATCAGTGTTTTTCTTATTTTATTTCTTATTTATGTTTGTTTGGGGAACCACACTTCATCCATGCTTTTCAGGATGCTGCAGTATTCTTAGCATGGCTTTGCTGAACATTTTGCTGTTGAATATTAAGTGTGCCATCTTCCTAAAGTTTTTGTGTAGAGTATTTGATTGGAATGTACTTGGAGGTCTGCAGTACATTTGCAAAACTTTTACTAGATTTTCATATTTTTACTAACTGAAGGCATCACAACTGATTTTTAGGGAAAAGGCTTTATAGAATTGTTTCCTTTCAAAGGCAGCCCCCAAAACCTCCCTCGCGCCAGTGTTTTAGTGCATTTGTATGGAAGGTATTTAAAATCTAGTATCTGTGCTAGATGGGGTAAAACCTAAAGATAGCCATTTCTTAATATATTGGGGGTATCTTCTCCCTGTATTATCAGTCATTCTTACACAGTCATCAGAATAATCATATCTTACCCCATTTCTTTTCTCTGGCTCAAAATATGTGTCATGGAGTTAGCTGGCTTTAATTTAGGAACCTTGGTAATCTGCAGATCTGCAAAAGAAGTCATACACATTTCTATCTAGGTTTTTTTTTTGTTTTTTGGGTTTGTTTGTTTGTTTTTTTTGTTTTTGTTTTTTTTTCAATCTCATGGTCTAAATGTTCCTAGCCATGTGTTTCACAACATCAGCTTCTTCCACTTCGGCACCCTCAAATTACTCTGGCCTATGACCTGTTAACAATACTTGAAAATCATACAGAAGAAGAAAATTAACTAACATGAAAAATGAATACAGATTTTTATTTAAATATCTAAAAGCACCTAGTAAAAGAATCATTTGAGCTCCTGCTAGTTTTAAAGACCTCTTGTTTGGTTCTGTCTTTGTGTTCTACATCACAGTACCATATAACTGGGAGATTGATACTATTGGCGAGAGGGTGACTTCTATTTTTGAGCCCAGTTTCAAAATATTTAAAATTTAATATGATTGAAAATAGTCTTTATTTTGAAATAAACAAATGAAATATTAAGTATTTAAAGTTAAACAGCTTTACTTTTCAAAAAAGAAAAAAAATTATGGAACCTCGATGCTTCATTTTTAAGTCCCATACTGAGAACCTTAGCACTTTTTATGAAATTGATCATCTTTTTCAGAACCCAAAGCTGCTGGTAGTATACATATGTGTATGTTTAAGCATGGGGTTGTTTGTTTGTTTTTGGTGGTTCTAGGGAATGAACCCAGGGGTGCTCTACCACTGAGCTACATCCCCAGCCTGTGTCATGGGTTTTTTTCTTTTTTTTTTTTTTAAGAATAAAAATAGGGACTGGGGATATAGCTCAGTGGGTAGAGTGCCTGCCTCACAAGCACAAGACCCTGGGTTCAATCCCCAGCACCGCAAAAAAAAAAAAAAAAAAGAATAAAAATAGAGCCAGGCACAGTGGCACATGCCTATAATCCCAGCAGCTCGGGAGGCTGTGGCAGGAGGATCATAGTTTCAAAGCTAGCCTCAGCAACTTAGCGAGGCCCTAAGTAACTCAGTGAGACCCTGTCTCTAAATAAAAATACAAAAAAGAGTGCAAATGTGGCTCAATGGTTAAGTGCCCCTGGGTTCCATCCCTGGTACCAAAATAATAGAAAAAAAAAAAGGAATAAAAAAACTGGCAACTTAGGCAGTCACTAAGTTGTTAAGGTTGACATATCTGTGATCCTCCTGCCTCAGTGTCCCAAGTCATTGGAATTATAGATGTGGGCCAATGCATTCTATAAAATGATATATTTTAGCATTAAATTAGCATATTATCAAAGGCATTTTTTAAAATATGTAATTTTTTTTCACTGTGCTGGGGATCAAACTCAGGACCTAGCACATGGTAGGCAAGTGTTCTACTGCTGAGCTACATCTCCAGCCCAATAGGTAATATTTTCATATTCACATTTTGCATATTTTAGAAAAGAACAAAAAGCTTGGTTTTATTTGGCTCATTTTATCTTTTCCTTTTTGTATTTATTAATGTTCAGGGTTGATGATGCAGAAGTCATTGATAATTTAAGTTACTTCACTGCCCTAAGTTTTAATTGGAGTTTTTCAAAAATACGGAGATGTCTGAGACATCTGAAAGTATCACATACCTTGAATATTGAAAGAACAGTGGGTTTATATAAATGCATATGTTCATATTAATACTTGGAAGGAAAAAACTCAAATTGGAGAAAACAAGAAGACCCAAATGTCTTAGGTCAGTAGCCATGCCTAGGCATGGCTGATCAATCCCTTACCAGGAAATCAGTGTTAACTGTCAAGACTAGGGATTCTGCAGGCTGTTATTTTTCATCAGCAACTAGTAAAATGACATACTTATTGCAGGGCATCTTTAATGGAGAAAAATGACACATTTCTTAAACTCTGTTCATAAATTTGTACAAATATAAATTAGGTCTAATTTTTCCTCCAATTTTTCCTTGTCACTTAATAATTTGTCCTAAAAAATCTTCGTGAAAGTTATATATTGCTGTTAAAATTTGCTTTTCTGAGATAGCATTACAATTTTGTTTTTTTCAAATATTCTTTAGTTGTAGATGAACACAATATCTTTATTATTTTTATGTGGTGCTGAGGGTCGAACCCAAGTGCCTTATACATTCAAGGCAAGCACTCTACAACTGAGCGATGGCCCCAGTCTGACAATGATGTTTTGGTAGGTTTCTGATACTTAACTGTAAATACTGTGGAAATATATTTTATGGTCTGTTTTCCATATCATGGACCATTCCATTTTTTTCCTCAGAAAGCCCTTTATGTTTTCATTTTCTCCTTATAAAGATACTGAAAAATTACATAGGGAGTAATTTTCTTTAAATTAGTCAAATAAAAAGGACTTAAAAGTGAATGCTAAATGACTCAGCATCAAGTTGAAAAAAATCCTCTCCATTTAATCAATCATTCTATTACCTGTTCTAGTTAGCTTTTCTACCCTCATCTTTATAACACGTCTAATATCAATGAAGTTACTCCCCTGATGAATAATTGTTCTAAAAGATACAGACATATCAGCAATGACCTATAGTCCTATAAACATTTTTTAGCCTTTCGTGAGTATAATGCCTAATTTCATCAAATTTAATTTAAAAATATTTCCCAGAAAATCCTTTTTGGAGTTCATGTATATATTCATATACTGATTCATATACTCTGTGTGTGTGTGTTTCACATATGTAAGGGATATTGAAGAAAGTTGAATTTTAATTAACATAGATAATTTTGTTTCAACTTAATGCCAAGCCAGTTTTTAAAAATACATATATTGGAAGGGGTTGGAATATAATTCAATGTTAGAGCATTTGCTTAGTATGCACAGAACCCTGAGTTTGAGCCCCGGAACACCAAAAAAATAAGAAAAATGCTAAATAAATATTTAGATATTTTATCATAACAGGATTCTGCCTTTCTCAATAAAGTATATCCCCACATACCCTTATAGAGTCAGTAAAGTCTGTATATGGTATATCCATCCCTGTTCCCCACTACTGGAGATTGAACCCAGGAATATTTTATCACTGAGCTACATCCCTAGCCCTTTTTAATTTTTGATTTTGTGACAAGGTCTCACTAAGTTGCTACAGGACTCTCTGAGTTGCTGAGGCTGACCTTGAACTTGCAGTCCTTTTGCCACTGAGTCAGAGATTGCATGCATGCATGAGCACACCTGGCCCACTTTTCAAATTTGAAAGAAGTTTGCATACTATTCAGAATTACATAATTACTGTATAGCCCCCCCTTTTCATTTGCTTCTCTAATGCTTCTAAGGCACTTTAAATAATGTATTCAAGCCAGACTTTTCTTTCTTACCAAAGATGAATTTGAAATATAATAGGACTAGGAGTATAACTCAGTACTTGCCTAATATGTCTAAGGCCCTAGGTTCAACCCCAGCACAGCAAAAGAAAAATTATAAAACATTATTGTAACTCAAATATGCAAAACTTAAGAAAAATATTAATCAGGACACTCATGAAATTTGTATTTCTCTTAGTGGAAAAAATTTTTTCTATTGAGGAAAATTTGGTTGATTATTTCATAAGTTATACCCCATTTTTTCTTAAGGAAAGGGTAAATAATTATTATCAGGAATGGAACATAGACCATATTTAAAAGATTTGTTTTTGTTTTGTTGTATTGTTTTGAGACAGGGTCTTGCTGTATTGCTGAGGCTGACCTCAAACTTTGGATCCTCCTGCCTCAGCCTCCAGAGAAGCTGCTATTACAAGCATATACCACCATACCTGACTAAAGTTGATTTTTTAAAGGATAATCTTATTTTCTTATGCTTTTCTTCCAACCTGTAAAAACAGTATGTATTTGAAGGTTGATTGGTTTAAGAACTTACTTAGTTGGTATCTAAAAAATACCTTTACGGAATAAATTAATAAAAAGGATAAGGAAAATTTTAATTAGTACTTAGTACTTTAATTCTTGTACTACAGGTACAAGAAAAATATATTTGACACTATATGTGTAATGTATTTATATGGCTATAGGGACATTTCACTCAAAAGTTGTAAATGCACAGCAGATTTTTTTTAATTACTTGCCAACTGATAAGAAAATGAATCTGCAGTAAGATTCCCTAAATAAAAATGCTATACCAAGCTGGGGATTGTGGGTTACACTTGTAATCCCAACTACCCTGGAGTCTGAGGCGGGAAGAGCATAAGTTTGAGGCCAGCCTGGGCAACTTAGCAAGATCCTGTCTCAAAATATAAAGTATAGGGGATGTAGCTCAGCGGTTGAGCACCTGCCTAGCATGTGTGATGCTCTGGATTGGATCCCCAACACTACAGAAAAGAATAGCATCTAAATACTGTCTACTACAAATTAATAAATTTCCATTTTAATAGTGTTTTTCTTTTCACCCTGGGATATAGAATACAATTCATATTTTATCCTAGAGGTAGCATTGTCCATTTGTTATTTTCAAGTTCCATAGTTGAATAAAGCTGTTTAACATTTAAATATTAACAGTATATTAGTACATCATAATAGCTTAAGGCCTTTAATCTTTAATTTCTTATTAATATAAAAATGTAATTTTGGCCATCTCATGAATTTAAGCATTTTAAAACTTAAAATACTAATTTTTTTTTAGGTAGAGGTATAAATTAATTTCTTGAAAATAGGTGCTTTAATTTAGAATGACAATTGACACTTTTCAGGACATTATACTATTTAAAATAATATGCAAGTGTTCTCATTTTTCCCATTAAATTCATTTTTCATGTAATGTTCTTTTCTATGGAAGTTTTGTGCTTTAACAATCACTCTGCATATCCTTAAGTAGTCGCAGGTTCATTTGCATGAGGTATGTGAAAGTATTGTCTTGAAATGAAACATATAAATCAAGAATTTATTCTGTGTTTGGAATGATTACATTTTTTTACCTTCTGATCTCCATATTCTGGACCCATTCAGTTACCTGCTGTTTAAAGTATGCCTACTTTTAAAGATGTAACTATCAAGAAGATTTTTACAGAGGGGACATATTGTTTTTTATACATTCTGATGCATTTATATATGTATATACAAAATTTATTTTCCAAACTAGAGCATACTTGGGTCTTACTATTCATCTCACTCTCTTGAGAAAAAGTGAGCCCCAGTTAAAATTTTTCTACTATGTTTTTATTACTGTCTGTCAATATAAATTCAAAAGACAGGAAAGATAGTAAAATACTGCCTATGGAGGATATCCTGTGATTTCTGGTGTAACTGAGAAGTATATTAAAATCTTGATAAACACAATCATAAATAAGGATTTGTTACCAAAAGATATTTAGAAGAAGCAGAAGAAAGGATGTTTAAATTAACTTAATAATAATTTCTTACAATATAATATACAAATGGTGTCAGTCAACACATACAAACTTTTTAAAATTTGATTTCCACTGTTTGTAACATACACTTTCAGTATTATGAAATCTTAAATGAGTTTTGTCTTCAATTAAACCCATCCTTTTCCTCCATTATCTTTTAGTTCTTAAGACAGAAGAGCAAGATAAGTCTATATTGTGTATGTGTGCTCATATATTATGTATATGTATACAATATGTTATAGATTTTGTTACTAAAGTTGTACTCAGATGTGTTGGCATTGAGTGTACAGTACACATACACTGTGTGATTATGTGTATTCTGTGAAGGATGGTTTTGACTGTTTTACTATGCCTGATTTGAATATTTGATTTGATACAATTGATATGATTGTATTTGTCAATTTTTCATTAAAATAATGTTTGTCTTTAAAATGGAAAATGTAAGGTGCTGTATTAATTTTTGTTTGATCAGCTGATTGTTTGACAAACTTAAGTTAGCATCATTCTGTTAAGTATTTTTCTACTATTGTAATGGTCTGGTGTTTGATTTAAACTTACAAAAGTACAAGAATCAGTAAAATCCCACTTTTGTCATATTGTTATATATTTAATTTAAATATAAAGTAATTAGGTATAGACTAAATTTATTTTTATATATGATTTTTAAGTTGGCATATGGCATTTTTTCTTACAGCTGTCACAAGATGAATGTAGAGGCACATTATACAAATACAGACCTGAAGAAGTAGATATTGATGTAAGTATTA
Organism: Glaucomys volans; assembly: GCA_020662805.1. NCBI lineage: Eukaryota > Metazoa > Chordata > Mammalia > Rodentia > Sciuridae > Glaucomys > Glaucomys volans. Next base: position 650,341 of record JAJEJO010001962.1, read on the forward strand.
GTATGGTATATATTGGTGCTCTATTGTATTCTCTGCCAAAATATTGAAAATAAACTTGACATAAAACCTCTTCCTTTCATGTCCTTCAAAATAACATCAAAGAAATTAGTGTTGTTTCTCTTTTGCACTTACATTACATTACTGCCCACTACCCCCCAACCCAGGTAGTAGTTGAACATATTAAGCATAACTTAAACGAAAATGTTTTGGCTCTGCTAAATCATAATCTAGATTGCTGATTTGCCATGTAATTTTCCCTCACTTCTCCTGGTTTTATTCCATTGAATTTATTTCCTTGTCATTTTAATACCTTCCATTTGGTATAGCTTGAGTCTTGTCTAATAAAGATAAGGTAGTTATTTTAATAGATAAATGACAAAAAAGGTAAAATTTCTTACTTGTCATTATGCTGTAGACTTTGAGCCATATTTCCTGATTGTCCAGATTTATTTTGAGACATTAGGAGAATTGATTTATTATACTATTGAAGTTAAAGAACTTTCTCAAACTATCATAATTTATAAAGTAGGGTATAAGTTAATTTAAAGGATTAAAACTGCAGGGTGTAGTGGTGCAATGACTGTAATCCCAGCAACTCAGGAGGCTGAGGCAGGAGGATCATATGTTGAAGACCAGCCTGAACAACTTAGCATGACCCTTTCTCAAAATAAAAAGTGGAAAAGAAGGGTTGGGGATGTAGCTTAGCAGTAGAGCACCCTGGGTTCAATCCCCAGTGTTGCAAAAATAAATACATGCATATATACATAAAATAAAAATTTAAAAATAATAAGTTTAAAACTGGCACTGTAGCTCAGTAGTAGAGTACATTTATAGCATGCCTGAGGCCCTGGGTTGCATCCCCACACCCCCCAAAAATGCATTCAGACTATTAAAAGTGATTTTTCTTCATAAACAATATTTTTATTTGTATTATTACATTTAAGAACTGCAGGGCTAGAGTGGTAGCTCAATGGCAGAGTGCTTACCTAGCATGTGTGAGGTACTGGGTTCGATTCTCAGTATAATAATAACTGCATAATAAAGTTCCATTGACAACCAAAAAAAGAAAAAAGAGGAACTGTATACATCCCTTACCCTATAGATCAGATTGTAGTGGGGGGAGAATTAGAATCATAGACTGCTTGATTACCAAAGATATTTTGAAATATGTAAATTAGACAGGCACTATAGTGCATACCTGTAACCCAGCAACTCAGGAGGAGCGAAAAATCAAGGCTAGCCTCAACAATTGAGGAGACCCTGTCTCAAAATAAAAAAATAAAAGGGCTGTGGGTGTAGTTCAAGGGTAAAGTGCTCCTAACTTCAATCCATAGTACTGTGGGAGGATAGAAAGAGAAATATTTAAGTTTAGTACGATTGAAATACTTGTCTACTTTACTTGGCATGGTTTGTTTTTTGGTGATATTGAGGATTTAACCTAGGGGTGCTTCACCATTGAATGTCATTCCTTTTATTTTTTATTTTGAGATAGTGCCTTCCAAAGTTGCCCAGGCTAGCCGGGCACGGTGGCGCACACCTGTAATCCCAGCACTTGGGAGGCTGAGGCAGGAGGATCGCCAGTTCAAAGCCAGCCTCAGCAACTGAGCAAGGCTCTAAGCAATTCAGTGAGACCCTATCTCTAAATAAAATACAAAATGGGACTGGGGATGTGGCTCAGTGGTGGAGTGCCCCTGGGTTCAATCCCCAGTACCAAAAAACAAAAAAAATCAAAGTTGGCCAGGCTAGACTTGAATTTAAGATCCTCCTGTTTCAGCCTTCTAGTTGCTAAAATTACAGGCATGTGCCACCACACCCAAAATATTAATTCTATTTTTATAAGCTGATTTTAATTTTGATTATACTTATAAAAGAAAATTAACCTGATTTGGCATTTCATGACTGCTTTAAATGGGTGCCTACCTCCAATTAATTACATGAAACATTTTTAAATTTCTCTAACAAAAGGTATCTCTTACAACTCAGGCCAAGTTAAGCCGATTATGTGAACAAGATAAAGTGGTACATGCACTGGAAGAGAAACTTCAGCAACTCCACAAGGAGAAAGTAAGATAATTATGTTTATCATCTACAATCAATGTTATTTTATATGATTATTATCAAGACAGTAATGAGTAAAAATAACTAATTCAGTGATGCAAAACATTGTGTGATTCTTTTTATTATATTAGTACACACTTGAGCAAGCTTTGCTGTCAGCCAGCCAAGAGATAGAAATGAATGCTGATAACCCAGCAGCTATTCAGACAGTGGTATTACAGAGGGATGATTTGCAAAATGGACTGCTTAGTACATGTCGAGAACTCTCTCGAGCCACTGCCGTAAGTAAATTTTATTTTTTTCCTAGTAGAAGTCACTGAAATATGCATTTCTTTTTTTCTTTGCTTTGCTATTTAGTTGCACTCTTTTTTTTTCCCCCTCCCCTCCCATTTAGTTGCACTCTTTAAGATTGCTCTTTATTAGTATAACAAGAAATATTAATTTCTCAATATTAATTATGTTTTGGAATGTAATGATAGTGACCTTTATTTCTGTAGGCATTTTATTCTTAATAAAATGTATATTTTGCAGAGAAGATAAGTAATCCTCTTTTTTACTTATGATGCAACCAAAATAATTCTTAAATAAATTAAAATTTGTTGCATGAATAAAAAAATACATTGTGAATTTTAGGGGATTTAGGATCATTTCCAGAAGGTGGTAACTGAACTCATTTCATTTAAAAATAAAATTCAAGCCATTTCAACAAAAAGCACTTGTGGAAAGGTTGTAAGAAAGCATCAAAATTACCCTTTCATAGCTTGATCTAAGTTTAGAAGATAAGTTTGAGTAACAAAAATGACTGGCAGATTCATTAACCCTAAGTCTTAGGACTTTAGGAGAGTCTCTTGGGTTTACCAAATCTAAAAGTCCTACGCGTTTGTAAATTGAGTTTATAAATTGAATAAGTTTAAGCAGTCTATTTTATATCCTTTGATGTGATCATCTCTAATCATAGTTAGCCCACCTACCCAAGTAGCCCTTTGCAGAATTTCTAACAGAAGATACCTTGTTATTGAAATCTACTAACAACCTTTGTCTATACCTTCCATGGGCTGCGTAGAGGAACAACTGACCTTTTAAAACTCAGTATGGCTCATCTAAGAGGATTTTTTTCCTAGTAAGGCACCAGAATTTCTACATGACTTCCATTGTAAATCCTAAATTAATATTAGAATCATTGTTTGACGTTTGACTTGGTGGGAAGGGGCATTTGGTTTATGTTTTTATTGAGGTTTTTTTGTTGTTACTGTTTTGTTGTTTTTGTTTTTAAAAACCATTCCCAGAGATAATCAGTTTTAGTTAGATTTTTCATCACTCTGACCAAAATACCTATCAAGAACAACTTTGAAAAGGAAAAGTTTATTTGGGGCTTACAATTTCAAAGGTCTCAGTCTATAAAGGCTGACCATGGCTCTGGACCCAAAGTGAGGCAGAATATCATGGGAGAAAGACCCAGTGGAGGAGAGCTGCTCAGCTTTTGATGGAGTCAGGAAGCAGAGAGAGAGACATGAAGAAGCCACAGGGAAGATGAACCTTTCCCAGGCACGTCCCCAGCGACCCACCACCTCTAGTCATGCCCCACCTGCCTACAGTTAACCACTCGGTCAGTCCATTCGAACTAGAATGGAATGATTAGGTTACATCTCCCAATATCTTAATGTTTTACCTCTGAATATTCTTGCCTCAACACATTAGCTTTCAGGTACCATCATATCTAAACCATAACATTCTGCCCCTGGCCCATAAAACCTCATTTTCATCTCACTATACAAAATTCATTTAGTTTATTTCCTAGAGTTCCATAGTCTTAACAGTTTTAACATTGCCCAAATGCCCAAATTCAAAGTCTCCTCTGAAACTCGAGGCTAACTCCTGGGCAGTGAGCTCCTATAAAAAAATCAAAAGCAAGTTCCATATATTCAATATATAGTGGCACAAAGTAAGTATTCCCATTCCAAAAGGGAGAAATAGAGGCATAGAAAGAAGGGATGATGCCAGAGCAATACCAAAACCCTGCTGGGCTTGGTTCCCTAACTCTGTGTAGACCATCTATGACACTTGTCTGAGAAATATCATTTACAAAGGGCATGGGCAGTCCTACCCCTTTGGTCTTACTGGTTGTGGTGAACCTGGGCTTATAGCCTGGCCCTTTCTGCAACCAGCAGACAATCCATATTTACTGGCATCTCTTAATTCCTGAGATCTCCATTCCAACTTTGACTTCACCTTTATAGCTTCACACATCACCTTCTCAGGGAAAGGGCAGTCCTCAAGGACTCAGACCTGGCTATACTTTAACCTCCCAGATCTTCCTTTTAAATCTTGGTAGAAGCTTCCATGATCCCTTAACTTTAGCATCCTGCATTCCTGTAGAAGCAGCACCATCTGATGCTGGATAATACCAAGGTCTGCTGCCAGTTTTTCTCAATACCTTTGCCCCTGAAATCAGGGCTGCAGGGCTGTGTGCCTGTGGTACTTAACATGGGGAAGCAACGTCCTGGCCACCACCATTTTTCCCATTGTCTGTACAAGTACTTAGCATCTCTTTTGGAATTGTAAACTCCTAAAGCACCCTTCCTTGGCATACACACTTTTCTGACCAAGCTGCAATTTTTAAATTCTTTAGCTGTGTTTTTTGCTCCAATTTCTCATAGTAAAGCTGCTAGCAATATCCTTGCCACTGACTGAATGCTGTGCTTCTTTGAAATTTCCTCCACCCTATTAATTTGTCCATCACTTTTAAATTCAGCCTTATATAAAGTCTCAGGACATAGGCAAAATATGGCGAAGTTCTTTGCTAGAATGTAGCACAAGTGACCTCAGGTCCATTTCCCAATCTAATCTACATTTCCCTCTGACCACCTCATGAATGCAGTCCCCAGTCCTATCAGCATATTGGTCTTCTGAGCTCTCACCAGAATTGCCCATTTTGCTCTACTTGGAGCATTCTACATCATGGCAGAAGAGCATTCTACATCATGGTAGAAGAGTCTAGTGATAGAAAGCTGCTCACCTCATGGTTGTCAAGAAGCAGGGAGGGAAGGAGGAGTCTAAGGACAAAAATACCCTTCCAGTGCACAATTCCAGGGACTTCTTCCAACTGTTCCCTACTGCCTGCAGTTTCCAATAGTCCATTCAACTATCAGCAGATTAAACCATTGGTGAGGTTGGATCCTTCATGACCCAATCACTTCCCCACAACTCCACTTCTGAACATTGTAGCATTTGTTACCAAGCCTTCCACACAAGACTTTGGAGGGCATTCTCGATCCAAATCACAGTAGAAAGAAAAAAGGGCTAGGTGGAGTGGTGTTCCCCTATAATCCTAGCAACAGAGGCTGAGGTGGGGGAGGATCCTAAATTCAAGGTCCCCCTGGGGCTGGGCACAGTGGTACATGCCTGTAATTCCAGTGGCTCAAGAAGCTGAGACAGGAGAATCACAAGTTCAAAGCTAGCCTCAGCCTCTAAATAAAATACAAAAAGGGGCTAGGGATGTAGCTCAGTGGTCGAATGCCCCTGAGTTCAACTCCTGGTACCCTCCCCGCAACCCACTCCACCCCGCAAAAAGATCAGCCTGGGTAACTTAGAGACTGTCTAAAAACAAAAAAAAGGCTGGGAATGTAGCTAAATGGTAGAACTCTCCTGGGTTAAATCCTCCAGTACTGAAGAAAAAAAAAGGGGGGGGGGGAGAAAAGGGATTAATCTGTCAATGTCAGAAAAACTCATTGTCATCCCTAAGACAACCTGAATCAAATCAAAATGCTGAATGGTACACAGTACAAAATGGTGAATGGTATTTAGATGGAAACTATTTAATGATTTAATGTCTATTCTTAAAATTCCAAGTGTGCTGATACTGAGAATTGAACCCAGGGGCCTTCTTCCACTGAGCTGCACCCCTGACAGGGTCCCTTTAAATTGCTGGTGCTGCCTGGAATGTGCAATCCTCCTGCTTCAGGCTCTGTACTCTAAGATTACAGGCACTTGACTAAAATTCCAATTTTAGAAAATTCCTTCCTTAGCAACTGAATTTCATAACTTAAATCCCATCATTGAGCTTAAAACTTGTTCTATCCCAAGGTCAACTCCAGTACTGACGGTTAGTTGTAAAAGTGCTTTTGATTTGGTTTGGTTTGCTCAATCATGTAGTGCTGGGGAATGAGCCCAGGAAGGGTGCTTTACTGCTGAACTATATCCCAGCATTTTTTGTTTTTTTGTTTTTTGGTTTTTTTGGAGACAGTCTCACTAAGTGCTTCATATCTTTTAGATTTTCCTTCCCCAGCTTCCCCTTGTTAAAAATGTTCTAATAGAAATTAATCTTGTTTGAATACTCCCTTTTTAGGTTGTTATCCTATAAAATCACTTTCCTGATTTATTTTTCCTTACCTTTAGCTTTTAACAGTGGTTATGACAACCTCCCTGAATGTGTTCTTCTAAGACATGTCTTACTGTATAGAATACAAACTAATATTGTTTGTGTGCCTTTATGTAAACTTACTTATATTTGTAATTTAAGGCTACAAATGTTAGTATGTACCTAATATATTGGACATATGATTGGCACTCAATGAGATTGATTAGATTTAAATTTGGATTACCTTTATGCTTGCAGAATCTCAAAAGGTTCCTGTGATTCTTTCACAGTTCATGACATTCCTTCAAATCTAAACCCCTGGCATAGAGTATAACATTAGAACCTCCATGAATCAAAGCCTCAGTTCTGAAAACATGTCCTCACCTAGTCATCCATGAAGGTGCATAAAATTAGGGTTAGCATAAGGTGAGCACCAAAGCAGTGTTCCCTGTACATTTTATTTGACCTTGTGTGTGGGGGGGTAACTAGGGTTTAAACTCAGGAGCACTCTACCACTGAGCTACATCCCCAACCCTTTCTATTTTTATTTTGAGACACAGTGTCACTGAATTGCACAAGCTGACCTCAAATACCCCTCAGTTCAATCCTCTGTACCAAAAAAAAAAAAAATCTAGAACACAAGGGGATAAAGAAAAATAAACTATTATTATGCTATAATTCTGCTAGCATTTTCAAGGACTGAAAAAATTCTTGCTCGTACACATACAAAAGTAGTGTCAACAGCACCAGAATTCAGTAGTTATCAATACTTGGCTAATCTTTTATCCCTCTGGGATTCTGTTTTTCAGTACTGGGAAATTTGCACCCAGTGGTGCTCAGTCACAGAGCTACTTCCCCAACCCTTTTTATTTTATTTTTTCCCCAGCCCTTTTTATTTTGAGAAGGGGTCCTGCTAAGTTGCCAAGGCCTTGACCTTGTTTGTGATCCTCCTGCCTCAGCCTCTTGAGTTGCAGCAATTACAGGTGTGTACCACCACACCTGACCCTGTGAGATTATTTTAAAGCAAACACCACACATCATATAACTTTACCTATGATACTTTGGCATGCATCTCTAAAGAAACTAAAATTTAAAAATTAAAAAGGAGCCGGGCATGGGGGCACACGCCTGTAATCCCAGCACTTGGGAGGCTGAGGCAGGAGGATCGTGAGTTCAAAGCCAGCCTCAGCAACTTAGCAAGGCCCTAAGCAACTCAGTGAGACCCTGTCTCTAAAATAAAATACAAAATAGGGCTGGGGATGTGGCTCAGTGGTGGAGTGCTCCTGGGTTCAATCCCCAGTACCAAAAAAAAAAAAAAAAAAATTAAAAAAGAGATTCTTATTTTTCACATCATTAATATGTACTGCTTTATAAGATATTTTTACATTATAAGTATTCAACTTCCCTCTCAATTCCCTTGCCACTTCTTTTTCTTCTTTTATTTTGGTGTTGGGATCAGATTCAGAGCCTCCTTAATTCTAAGCAAGTGCTCTACCATGGAACTACATTCCCAGCCCACCACTAGTTTCTTAAAGAGATTTCTTATCTCTTCTGTATATTTTCTCCTATTCTTGATTTTGCTAAGTGAATTCTTGTTCTCTCACCATGCTCTTATGTTCGAAATGTAGGCTAAGTCAAATTTTTAAAAATGTTTTTTTCTGCCATCTCCCCACAACAAACCTATCCCCTCACAGCTCACACACTTTTTTAAAAACCTTTGTTGGAGTATAACATGCTCTTGTAAAAGTGCTCAGATTAGGAGTTTAGCCAACATCCATATCAAAACATTGAGTTTTACCAGCATTCTAAAGACTCCCCTCCCAGTGTCTGTTTTGGAACTTTATAATAATATGTGATCCTGTAGTATATACTCTTGTCTTGAGTTTATGAGATTTATCCATATGATTGCAGATTGAAACAGTTAATTCATTCTCTTAACTGTGTGGCATAAAATTCCATACTCTTATTGGAAGTTCTGTTTTCCAACTAGTTATCTATGGTTTTAAGATAATTAAATATTAATATATTAATTGCCTTTACATGCACTAAGCTACAACCCCATCCCTTTTTTTGTTTTGCTTCAGAGAACTTTTTAATTCTCACTAAATGCTGAGGGTTTCAGTAAATTGCTAACCTCAAATTTTCACTCCTCCTGCCTCAATCTCCTGAGTCACAAGGATTACAGATGTGAACCAGTAGGCCCAGATTGATCAATACTCTTATATTATAATTATCTTAGCATTTAGTTTTGTTTTTAGAGAGGTCTTACTGTGTTTCCCAGGCTGACCTCAAACTTATGGGCTCAATTGTTCCTTCTGCCTCAGGCTCCCAAGTAACTGGGACATGGCTCCAGGTATTTATTAAATTCTTTAATCAAATATTTAACCAGAGAAAATGGATGTTTTGTTGCCCCATTTCTTTTCACCCACTTTTGACTTGTTTTATTACCCACCCATGAATTGTCTTTTTAGGAGTTGAGATTAAGAAAAGAACAGGTAGGCCCAGCAGAATTATAGAACTTGGCTCAAATTATACAGTGTAGGTTAGGAAAATTGAAAAGATATTGGTGTGGTGGCACAGACTTATAATCCCAGCAACTCAAGAAGCTGAGGAAGGAGGATGGCAAATTCCAGGTCAGCCTGGGCAATTTAGTAAGACCCTGTCTCAAGTCAAAAAATAGAAAGGCCTTGTGATGTAGCTCAGTGGTTCAGTCTTCAATGCCAGTGGAAAAAGGGGGAGTGTGTGTGTGTGTGTGTGTGTGTGTGTGTTTGTGTGTGTGTGTGTAGTTGTTTCTCTCTATCTAAAGTATTAGTAAATTAATCTCTCTCATTTTCTATTTTTCACATATTTTTTCTAGGAAAAACAAGTATCCCAGCATTTTGAGATGTTCTAATATTTGGATACCTCTACAATACAGTTGAGGCTATCCTGAACTCTGACTTTGGTACAAATGAAGTGAAGTATTAGCCTGACAATACTACTGCCTCCATTGGGTCTGTTATCCTCATTTTACCTTCCCTGAAGCTTTTTTAAGACCCACTGTTGGCAGTTGTAGTGGTACACAGAAATCCCAGCGATTACTGATTTTACTGCCTCCGCCTCCCCATCAAAGCCAAGTTCATTTTAATATTTAAATTGTGCTCCTATGCCTGGCAGAGAGGCAAACACCTATTATCTCAGAGACGCAGGAAACAGAGAAGAGGATAGAAAGTTCAAGGCCAGACTCTGTAATTTAGCACAACCGTGTTTCCAAACAAAAAATAAAATATAAAGGGCTAAGGATGTAGCTCAGTAGTAAAGCATCCCTGAGTTCAATCCCCATTACCAATAAATATATAAATAAAAATAACAGCCTACCCCTCAAATAATTCCTCATTGCCTAATTTTTTAAAGTAATTTTAAGTGAGTTCCAGAAGAACAAAATAAAGTTAATCTTAAAAAGAGAGCCTTTGTGCCAGTTGCAGTTGCACTCACCTGTAATCCCAGCTCAGGAGGCTGACACAGGAGAATTCCAAGTTTGAGGCTAACCTGGGCAATTTAGCAAAACCCTGTCTCAGAACAAAATATAAAATAAAATAAAATATAATAAAATATAATAAAAATAAAAAAGGACTGGGGATGTAGCCCAGTGGTAAAGCACCCCTGGGTTCAATACCTAGTACCAAAAATAAATAAATAAAATAATCAAAAGGAGTTAGGAGCATAACAATTGTAGAGCACCACTGGGTTCAATCCCTAGTACCATGGGGAAAAAAATCCAATAATGCTAAAATACAAAGGATTTAGTAGTTTTATTCATGGAAAACTTTTAATCTGGGCAAACAGGAATATGTTTTACTTATATCTCTTCTGCATTTTAGAAAATTGCCTTAAAGAAAAATTTACCACATTGCCAAGAAAAACTTAAACTATTTCTTCAAATTTATACCATTTAGATAGTAGACTCAATTAAAATGCTTTAATGTAATGAAGAAATGAGTAACAACTAAGGTGAGTTGGTTGTATTGAATTTGATTACACCATCAACACAACATAAACAACTTATGTTCCCCAGTAAATTCTTTGTAAATTGAGTTTCAAAAGATGAGAACCGGGGCTGGGGCTGTGGGTCAGTGGTAGAGCACTTGCCTAGCACAGGTGAGGCACAAGGTTCGATCCTCAGTACCACATACAAATAAATAAACAAAATAAAGATATTGTGTTCATCTACAACTAAAAATATACATTTTAAAAAAAAAAAAAAAGTTGAGAACCACTGGGCACAGTGGTGCATGCCCATAATCCCAGCTACTCTGGAGGCTGAAGCAGGACGATTGCAAATTGAAAGCCAGCCTCAGCAATTTAAAGAGGCACTGAACAACTTAGTGCAACCCTGTCTCAAAATAAAAATAAAAATTAAATTAAATTAAATTAAATTAAAACAGCTGGGGGTGTGGCTCAGTACTTAAGTGCCCCTAGGTTCAATCCTCCATACCCCCCCAAAAAAACGAAAGCCTTAAAAGAAAGGAGTTATAAAAGTTTTCATTTTTTTCAATATAAAGCACACAATTTTCTAAAATCTATAAAGAGCCAGACGAGCATCAATAGTGCGTGTCCAGGAGTTTGAATTGTGGCTCAATGGTAGAGTGCTTGTCTAGCATGTGTGAGGCACTGGGTTCATTTCTGAGTACTGCATATAAATTAATAAATAAAAATAAAGGTTTATCAACATCTAAAAAAATATTTTAAAAATCATGCATGGCCGGGCGTGGTGGCACACACCTGTAATTCTAGCACTTGGGAGTCTGAGGCAGGAGGATCACGAGTTCAAAGCCAGCCTCAGCAACTTGGCGAGGCCCTAAGCAACTCAGTGAGACCCTGTCTCTAAATAAAATACAAAATAGGGCTGGGGATATGACTCAGTGGCCGATTGCTCCTGGGTTCAATCCCCAGTGCCAAAAAAAAAAAAAAAATTATGCATGTATGTAATCCCAGCAACTCAGGAGGCTGAAACAAGAGGATCACAAGTTCAAAACCAGTCTCTGCAACTTAGTGAGACACTAAGCAAATTAATGAAACCCTGTCTCAAAGCAAAAAGGACTGGGGATGTTGCACAGTGGTAAAGTACCCCTGGATTTGATCACTAGTACAAAAAAATATTAAAGGTTTTAAGTATAGTGATAATACCATAAAAGCACCTTCTCCCCATTAAACTAATTTACACTCTTCGATTTTAGGAACTAGAACGAGCATGGAGAGAATATGATAAGTTGGAATATGATGTAACTGTTACCAGGAACCAGATGCAAGAGCAGCTTGATCGCCTTGGTGAAGTTCAGGTAGGAAAGTATAATACCTTTTACATTATTTTAACTGGTTTTCACTGGTATTGTACATCTACCTTACTACCCTTAACAGTGTTTACACTTTGACTACCTAAAACATGGATTTGAAGCTGGACTCAGTGACACATGCCTATATTCTCAGCAACTCAAGAAACTGAGGCAGAAGGGCTGCAAGTTCGAGGCCAGCCTTTGAAACTTTGCAAGACTGTCTCAAAAGATTAAAAGGTGTAGGGATGTAGCTCAGTAGTAAAGCACCCCTGTGTTCAATCCCTAATTCTATAAAAAGAAAAAAATATTTATTTGAATATGTTCACTGATAGGAATTTTATTCTCTCACAAAGCAAACTATTCCCCTTGTTTAAAATTTTAGTGCTTTATTTTAGCTGGGCTCTTTGGTATATGCCTTTAATCCCAGTAATTCAGGAGACTGAGGCAGGAGGATTGCAAATTTGAGACCAGACTCCACAACTTAGTTCAAGAGCAACCTGTGCATTTCAGCAAGACACTTCCTCAAAAAAATAACCCGGTGGGTTGGGAGACCACGGCAAGAGGAATTAAAGTTCATAGCCAGCCTCTGCAACTTAGCAACAGCCTATCTCAAAATTTAAAAATTCTTAAAAATTGTGGGGGTCAGGGGTGCTACACGTATGTTTATACTGCTGGTGTGACTCAGCACCATCTACAGCCAGAGGAATAAGAAATTAAGTACCATTTGTATACAATGTGTCAAAATGCCTTCCACTGTCATGTATAACCAATTAGAACAAATAAAAATAAAATAAATAAAATAAAATAAGAAAATAAGAAAAAAAGGGTTGGGGGTGTGGCTCAGTAGTTAAGTGCCCCTGGGTTCAATCCCTGATACAAAGAGAGAAAGAAAAGGGGAGAGAGAAGAAAGGAGGGCTGGGACCAAAAAGAGAAGTTATTTATTCTCTAAGGCAAATCCTGAGCTTTGGATTGTTTTTTGCTGAACTCTGTCAGCAGTTTCTATAAATTTGACTTTGTATTTTTTCATTAGTACATCTGTATCACTTGGTATTAAGTTGTGAATTTATGAAATAATGGTTATCATTTAAAATACTCTAACCCACTCTGTATTAAATTTGTTTTTTATTAAACTATATTTAGTTTATTGTCTTAATTGACCTATTGTTAGAATGGAGGACATACAGAACCATTTGGTATAAAGAACCCAGCAGTTTATAAAGAGGCAGATCTGTAGTCAAGTTCCAGGGGTTAATTTTCTTATCTGTAAAATAGAAATTAGAAGACTTGTCTTAAAGTGTTGCTCTGAGGAGTGGAAATAATATGCTTTGCAAAAATAATGTCACTATTTGGTTATGCCCTATATAAATATTATCATCTGCACTACAAACCTAGTCACTGAACTTAACAGACAAATCAATGCAACAAATAAAAGATTAGTAAGGGCCAGGTGCTGAGGCAGGAGGATCACAAATTCCTGGTTAGCCTCAGCAACCTATTGAGACCTTGTCTCAAAATAAAAATAAAAAGGACTGGAGATGTAGCTTAGGGTAAAGTACCCCGGAGTTCAGTCCCCAATACCAAAAAAATGATAAAGACCAAAAGTAGTTATGATAATCTTTGGGGAAAAATAAAACTAAAAGACACATTCTATGCTTGGTAAGAATAGAACTTAGCAGAGCATGAATATGTGACCCTGTCTCAAAATAAAAAGTGCTGGAGCTGTGGCTCAGTGGTTAAGCACTCCTGGGTTCAATCCCTGATACCAAAAAATAAATAAATAAAGTTTAATTTACAAAATAGGCATAGTCAGAAATTAACAATAATAACTAATAATATAATAGAGCAATTTGTAGAAATCAATTCATAAGTTTTAAATAACTATTATATAATTGTTTTGTTATCATTGTTCTGTTTATTTAAAACTTATGAATTATTTATTCCTTCAATTTTCTATTTAATACTTTAGGATCTTTGTTGACTGCAGGCATTCAAAACTATGGAAGATCAAAATAAGGATAAGGGAGGGCTACTGTATGCATTCCACTACTTTTTTCTTCCCCTCAGAAGTTTTTGTTTCATTTTAATTTGGGATTAGTGAGTTTCTGTTTTCTTTCTTTTTCTATTTGTTTTCCATTTTTAGTCCCTTCTAAACCAGGCAAACTTCTAAACCAGTATGACTTCCTGGGATCACGTATATGCTAGGCAAAGCTTTTAGAAAGATGTAAAATATTACATCTATGTCTGAAAAATAAAATATTTTTCTTTCTGTGCTTTAACTTGTATCTTTTTCACCAGGGTTATAAAATTAGGAGTATCACATAGGTCATATTAAATAGTCTTCAAATTAATTCTTCAAATTAATCCACCATAATTCTCATTTTTAAATATATAATTAGTGGAATTACAACTGACTTTTTTCTTGTATATGGTCTACCATTTTTATTGATAGAGTGAATCAGCAGGAATCCAACGTGCACAGATTCAGAAAGAACTTTGGAGAATCCAAGATGTCATGGAAGGGCTGAGTAAACACAAACAGCAAAGAGGTACTTCAGAAACAGGTAAATTAGCTTTGCATTTCATTTTGTGATAATGGACCATCAGGATAGATCTAAGTGGAATAATACACATTGTTGAGTTTTTTTCTTTTCTTTTCTTTTCTTTTTTTTTGTGGTGGTGGTGGTGGTGGTGGTGGTGGTGGTGGTGGTGGTGGTGGTAGTTGGTAGGTAGGTACTAGGAATTGAAACAAGGGGCACTTTACCCCTGGGCCATATCCCTAGCCCTTTTATTTCTTATTTTGAGATAGGGTCTCACTAGGTTGCCCTGGTCCTCCTATAACTTGAATCCTCCTGCCCCAACTTCCAGAGTAGCTAAATCCTACTTCAGCCTCCAGGTAGCTGAGCCACCCACCTGTCTTTTGTTGTTTTCACATTGGAAAACAAGCACTCTTTGTAACAGTGAATCAGTATCTAAATTTATAAAGTAAAATTGAGAGCTGTGCCAGCCCCACCTACACACACACACACACACACACACACACACACACACAAATCATTGTTTTGTGTATATGTCTATAAATATACACAGTTTTTTGACTTTAGGAGTTGTTTTCGTCAGCTTCTCTTATAAATCTTTTTAGAGAAAAAGGTGGAGGAGATTGTTCTATACCTATTTTTCCACTTTGCTTTTTTTCTCTTTCATGATATATAAACTGCATAAGAATTCATTGTATAAATGAACTGTAGTTTAAGCCAGGTGTGGTGGTGCATGCCTGTAATTCAGGTGGCTAAGGTAGGAGGATCACAAGTACAAAGCCAGCCTCAGCAACTTAGTGAGGCCCTCAGTAACTCTGAGACCCTGTCTCTAAATAAAATACAAAAAAGGGCTGGGGATGTGGCTCAGTGGTTAAGCACCCCTAGATTCGCTCCACAGTACAAAAAAAAAAAAAAAAAACAACTATACTTTATCCATTGCTATATTGATGGACATATACTTTGTTTCTAGTAATAACAGACTACACTTTGCTAGTACTTACTAAATTCCAGGAAGTGAAAAATAAGCACTTGTCTTCTATTTTGAATGGATATATCCAGATGCTCTCCTAAAGACAATATCATATTTTAAAGTTTTTTTTAAATGTAATTGACCTCAAATTCTGAATACATTAATAAAGGGACTCGAAACTGAAAGCTGAATTTAACATAAGTGAAATGAAATTATTCTTACAGATTTAGAAAGATGTGTTTAGTATAGGTAGTTATGTTTTGTAATTTTTTCTAATAGGTATGGCAGGATCAAAACCTTTCTCTACAGTTAAGTACAAAAATGAGGTAAGTTGGGATTTTTTTCCCTATATATATTATTTTAAATGCTTAACACATGAATTATAAGTAGTTAAGTTTTCTCTTTTACCATAACAAAGATTTTTTTAATATATCAAAGTTAATCAAATCTTGAAATTTGGTTCAGTAATTTGGTGCTAACATTTTGCTTCCCTTAGTGCAAAAAAAAAAAAACTGAATCAATGCTTTTCATCTGTGCTAGATCTTTAATATTGTCATTCTTTTTCTGAGTAATTTGAATATTTATCATGGCTTCTTAGTTTGTAAAATTTGTAGGATGATTGATAAGTTTTCTTAGTTTTATGCATGGCGTAAAGAAAATAGCACTGCAAAGAGATACTGTCAACCTAATTGAAAAAATTTATTGCTTTTGAATTTTGGATAATGTCAAAAAGAAATGTTTCTTTTTCTCTCCTAAAAATTGCAAAAATATAAGTAAAAATTTTTTAACTGGTTATTTCTTCTCCTTTTTAAGTGAAATGGAATAGTCTCACTCAGTAATCGGTTTCAGTGTTGAGTTTCAGTGTAGAACTAATCTATATGTTATGGGGAAAAAAACCCAAAAACATTTAAAACCCAATTATTAGCTATCATAAAAATCTTGGGTTTCACATTTCACTTTGAGACTTTTGGCTTGGCAGTGTCCCTTTAAATATCTTAAAATAAATTTAGATTAATATACCATTGCAAAGAATTTAGATATGCTTAATTTAATCTGCTTGTCTAAATAAGGTGACTATTCTACAATCTTTAGGAAGAGGAAGTAGTCCCACCTCGTCCTCCACTTCCTCGGTCCTATGACTTTACAGAGCAGCCTCCCATAATCCCCCCTCTGCCCAGTGATAGCAGCTCCTTGCTCTGTTATAGCAGGGCCCCAGTGCATCTGCCTGAAGAAAAGAAGATTCATCAAGTTCAAGGATATCCAAGAAATGGATCTCACTGTGTAAGTGGCTGGAATAGCCACAGAATAATCATACATGACCTCTCATTTTTGAAAATTATTTTATACTCAAGTATTTTTTAGTAATACCACTTTTAGGTGGAACTCTTGTTTATGTGTAGCTTTATCATTTTTTTTTCCTATTTTTATTTTATCATTCTCACTTTTTAATATTCTCATAATTATAATGTTTTATAATTTCATAATCTTTTCATAAAATGGTTATTTTTGTTTTTTGTTTTGTTTTGTTTTGTTTTTCTGAGCCACATCCCCAGCCCTATTTTGTATTTTATTTAGAGACAGGGTCTCACTGAGTTGCTTAGGGCCTCACTAAGTTGCTGAGGCTGGCTTTGAACTCACGATCCTCCTGACTCAGCCTCCCAAGTCGCTTGGATTACAGGTGTGCACCACCATTCCCAGCATTATTTTGTATATGTTAAAAGAATCATATCTTTTAAATAACCATTTCAGGATTTTAGAGGCATAATCATGGTTTTTGTTGTTGTTTTTGAGATAGATTCTGTATCCAGAATACCAGATACCACTGTATCCAGATAAAATCATACCTTTAAATCAGAAAGAATAGAGAATGTAAAAGGTTTATACTAGAAATGACACAAGAGCTAAGACTTAGGCAGTTTGGTTTAGGAAAACCCTTCAAAGATACATGCATTGCCAAAGAAAGATGTTATCCCTGGGACATGGATAACAGAGGTTTGGACTTAAGCAAATAAATGTGAAATGTAATTGGCAAGGAAAAGAAAATAAGAAAAACAATTGAGCCAGGCACAGTGGTACACACCTGTGATTCCAAAGACTCTAGAGGCTAAGATAAAAGAATCACAAGTTTGAGACAAGCCTGGACAATTTAGTGAAGCCCTGTCCAAAATCAAAAATATAAAGGACTGGGGAATATAGCTCAGTGGTAAAGCACCCCTAGGTTGAATCCCCAGTACTGCAAACAGAGAAAAATGGGATTGAGCTAATTGTGAAAACAATAAACTGTTTCCTGAGAGGAATTCACTGCTGGAATGTACCTTAATCACACCACCTTTTAAATAAAAATTACTGAGTGATAAGATTATTTTTAGACCTCAGCTATACCATAAGAATGTGACTTTGGGGGTGATACTGCATGTTAGGCCCTAGGTTCAATCCCCAGCACCAAAACCAAAAATAACTTTTTCTCTAAGAGGAATATTCTTAATTTTAAAACAATAAATTTTACAAATTAAAAATCTTTCAAATTAGTTCTTTTCTACTTAGTTGTTCTATATGTATTAGGTGTGTTAATCCAGGTTAGCCAACTGGAACTTCTGATTTTTAATTAAGAGTTTGATTTGAGTCTTTTTCATGGTAAATATTTTTAAATAAATTTATAGCCAGACAATAGTGGCACAGGATTGTAATCCTAGTGACTCAGGAGGCTAAGACAGGAGGCTTACGAATTTCAAGACCAACCTTGGCAATTTAATGATACCCTTCTCACAAAATAAAAAGGACTAGGGATATAGGTAGTTGGTAAACTGCCCTTGAGCTCAGTCCCAACTTCCACAAAGAAAGAAACTTGTAGTAGTTGTTTTTTTTTTTTAAACAATTATTTGTCTTCCTTTCAAGGGTCCAGATTATAGACTCTACAAGAGTGAACCAGAGTTAACAACAGTGGCAGAGGTTGATGAATCTAATGGGGAAGAAAAATCAGAACCTGTTTCAGAGATGGAAACTCCAGTTAAAGGTCAGACATGTTTTATCTCCTTTTATTTTTTTCTTTTGTTTTCAGACACCTTTGTATTGTATTCAGTTTACATGTTGACCCAGTACCCATACAAAGTTACAATCCTTTATCTGAAACTTTTGGAATCTCATGAATTTCTGAATTGGGAAATTTTCAGATATTAGGAAGATAACATCACCCAGAAACCATACATGTCATTTCAAATAGGCATGAGGCAGCACCCCTTTTTAAACACATTGATATGTCAGGACTAGTTATCCTAATTAGAATATAGACTAAAAAGTATCAGATCAGGTTAGGTTTTACTGAGGAATCATTTGATGCTAAACTTTTAAAAGCTTCACTTTTACTGAATTTTTTTTTTCCAATTTCAAAATTATTCTTGAGGGCAATGGCTAAAACAAATCTTCACACAATTGTCTAAAAACAAATTTCAAAGTAATACTTTTTCTTAACTATGTGAATTCTTCCAGTGGTAGTGTTTAATGCTGTTCATTCTTCAAGAAGTCAGTGTCATAAAGGAAGGGGTAGCCAAGAGGATTCTTCTAGATTAAAAAGATTTTAAAAGAAAAAACTCAGGCTGGAGATATGGGTCAGTGCTCAAGAGTTTTCCTAGCATATGGGAAGCCATAGGTTCTATCCCTACAAAAACAAAAGATACCAGGTAGTGCTTGAAGTTTGTATGAACCATTATTTAAAAGGAAGAACTATAAAAACATTCTTGGGACCATTCCAGAAATGTAAACATGTTCTGTGTATGTTACTAATAGCATACTGTGGCTATATAGGATAATATAAGTAAATTCTGAAAATCTTAGGGAAAAAGTATTGGCAGCTTATTTTGAAATGATTCATCAAGAAAACTACGTGTGTGTGTTTACATATTCATTCAAAGATATAGCAAAGATGGCAAAGTATAAAAAATTTCATAAAAATAAATGCTTTTTATTATCCCCTGGACTGATTTTCATAGTCTGCTGAAGAAGCATAAAGTACAAAAAACACTTAAGTGGTAATGTTCACATAGATTTTTTCCATAATTGGAATATTTTTCTGGGTCATCTAATATCAGGTTGGGATGGCAATTTTTGGCAATTGAACCCAGGGCCTGATGCATGCTAAGCAAGTGCTCTACCATGGAGCTGTATCTCTAGTCCCTGGGGCAGGGGGGTGGTGGTTGTTGTTCTAGGGTTTTTGATTTACTTTATTTTATTGCTTTAAAAAAAAAAACTAACATCTTGGGGCTGGGGTTGTAGCTCAGCTTGCCTAGCACATGTGAGGCACCAGATTCGATCCTCAGCACCACATAAAAATAAATAAATAAATAAATAAATGAATAAATAAATAAATGTATTGTGTACATCTACAACTAAAAAAATATTTTAAAAATACTGACATCTTAGATGGGGAGATATATATATATATATACATATATATATATCTCCATTATATATATATGTGGTACTAGGCATTGAACCCAGGGATACTTTACAACTGAGCTACATTCCCAACCTTTTTTATTTTTCCTTTTGGAACAGGGTCTCACTAGGTTGCTTAGGGCCTCACTGAGTTGCTGAGGCTGGCCTGGAACTTGTGATCCTCCTGCCTCAGCCTCCCAATTCACTGGGATTACAGGTGTGCACCACCAGGCCCAGCAAAACTTGATATTTATATGTTTCTCATTCTCTTCCAGATTTTATCTTCTCTTCATTGAACATCTTTATTAATATTTTACCTTTTATACCTAAATGAACTAAAGAGCCATAGTCTTATTCTTTATTATTTGGATGCATATTATTATAAATATGTGGCGGCAGTTAGACTGCAAGCAAAGGCAAATAATATTTTTAGTAATATGACCAACTTCAACTTTGACCAATTTTCCAACAGAGTGATTACAAATACAGGCCAATACCATTTTAATAGTTTTTTGTTTTCCTTTTTTTGTTGGTTTTTGTTTTTTAAGAAGCATCAACCAATTGAGAAAAAATAAAGAAATACTCAGAGACCAATAATTATATGAGGAATACACAAGTTAAAGTGGAGCACTAGAGTCAGCTTTCATCTTATAACAGGACAATGCTCAAAACCTGAACAAATTGGGAATCTTGTCAAAAAACATTGTCAAAAAAAGTTGGACCCTTGGGCTGGGGATATAGCTCAGTTGGTAAGTGCCTGCCTTGCAAGCACAAGGCCCTGGGTTCAATCCCCAGCACCGCCAAAAAAAAAAAAAAAAAAGTTGGACCCTTGGGGCAGGAAGGGGTGGGAGAAGGAAAGACAATGGACTGAGGTAGACATTATTGCCCTGTGTACATATATGATTACATAAATTGTATGCATCTACATTGTGTACAACCATAGAAATGAAAAGTTGTACCCCATTTGTGTACAATGAATCAAAACGCAGTCTGTAAAAATAAAAATTAAAAAATAAAAAGTTGAACCCTTAAAGGACCATACCTTCAGTGAAAACCAATTTGTTGTGTTTCATCCAAATGTAAAATTTCTGCCCATCAGAATGGGGGGAAAATACTATCAGTACAGATGTCTGACAGAGACCTTATATCCAGAGTTTACAAACAACTCCCCAAATTACTAATAAAGACAAATGACCCAATAATAAGTGAGCAAAAGATTTGGACCCTTAACAAGTAAGATGTACAAATTTTAGAACTTACTAATTGTAAAGCAAATGCAAATTTAATGCAATTTTAAACCACAATTCTTACCCTCTAGAGAGGTTAAACCTGGACTGATACCACCAAGTGTTGGTTAGGATGTATGACAATTGGAAGTTCCATATTGCTGATGGTGGTATAAGATAGAACAACAGTTTGACAATTTCTTATAAAATTAAACATTTATCACTTAAATTGGCCTTTTGACTAAGATCAACTATAAAGTTAGATGTTCAATTATCATATGATCTTCTGTATATTTACATAAGAAAAATAAAGCCAGTGCAGTAGCAAATGCCTTTAATTCTAGCAGCTCAGAAGGCTATGACAGGAGTATCCCAAGTTCAAGGCCAGACTCAACAACTTAGGAAGACCCTATTTCAAAATAAAAAAGGGCGGGGGATGTAACTCAGTGGTACAGTGCCCCTAGGTTCAGTCCACATGGTCACACCAAAAAAGAAGGAAAGGAGGAAGAAGGGGATATAACTAGGTAAAAACATCAATTCTCAAAAAGACTTACACATCTTTATACCTTGTACATTTTATAATTTTATAGCAGTTTTAATTCATAATTGACAAAAACTGGAGACAACCCATAATTGAAAAACTGATGTTTATACAGTGAAATATTCCTCAGCAGTTAAACTACTCATATATGTGTAGCATGTGTGAATCTTAGCAACACATTTGAACATCAAAATAAAGAGTGTTAAGTTAAAAGGAACCCAACACAAGAGAAACATACTGTATGATTCCCTTTTTGAAGTCTGAGAACAAGGAGAAGTAATCTATTAGTGATAAATACAGATAAGTGTTTGCCTTTGGTGGAAGGGTAGGATTGACAAAGGACCTTTTTGGGGAGATGTAGATAGTCTTTATCTTGATTGACATGATTACACAAGCATATACTTTTGTCCAAAACCTCATCAAACCAGGTGCAGTGGTGCTTGCCTGTAATCTCAGCAACTCAGGAGACAGAGGCAGTAGAATCACAAGTTTGAGGTCAGCCTCATCAACTTAGCAAAAGGCAACTGAGTGAGACCCTGTCTTAAAATAAAAAATAAAGCCAGGCGTGGTGGCGCACGCCT
>JAJEJO010001962.1:678697-701650 GCA_020662805.1 Glaucomys volans
TTTTTTTTTTTTTTTTTTTTTTTTTTTTGCAGTGCTGGGGATTGGATCCAGGGCCTTGTACTTGCGAGGCAAGCACTCTACCAACTGAGCTGTATCCCCAGCCCATGACAAATTTTTGTATATGCATAGAAAATATTTGGGACAAACACAAGTTAGTTGCTACTAAAAATGGTAGGAGCTGTACATGGTGACGCAAACCTGTAATCCCAGCAGCTCCAGAGGCTAAGACAAAGCATCACAAGTTCAAGGCCAGCCTTAGCAACTTAGCTAGGCCCTGTGTAACTTAGCAAAACCCCGTCTTAAAATAAAAAATAAAAAGGGCTAGGGATGTGACTCAGTGGTTAAGTACCCCTGGGTTCAATCCCTAGTACCAAAAAATAAAAAATAAATAAAAATTATAGGAAAATACTACTAAAGCGGTTAATTTTGTAATCATCCATTCTCTTCTGCACATTAAGACTTTTCTTTTACCCTTTGGTGTTTTGTTTTGTTTTGTGGCACTGCGAATTGATTCCAGGGTGCTACCACATGCTATGTCTCCAGGTTTTTTTTGAGATAGGGTCTTGCTAAATTGCTGAGGCTGACCTCAAACTTGGAGTTCACCTGTATCAAATCTTCTAAGTTTCTGTGATTATAGGTATGCGTTGCTGCATCTGGACTCCTAGTTTCTTTTTGAACTTTTTATTTTTTTTTTTATTTTATTTTTTTTTATAAATTTTTTTTTTTATTTACTTATTGATTCATTGAACACAAATGGAGTACAGCTTGAACTTTTTAAAACCTTTCATTTCCCTAAAGTCCTAGCTCTCCAGGAGGCTAAGATAAGAGGATTTCAAGAAACAGGCCAGGCTAGGGATAGTGGTACATGTCTGTGATCC
Source organism: Glaucomys volans (assembly GCA_020662805.1). NCBI lineage: Eukaryota > Metazoa > Chordata > Mammalia > Rodentia > Sciuridae > Glaucomys > Glaucomys volans. The sequence continues at coordinate 679,576 of JAJEJO010001962.1, forward strand.
CAGTTATTAGGAAGGCTGAGGCAGGAGGATCACAAGTTCAAGGCCAGCCTCAGCAATGTAGCAAGACCAATGCTAACATAGCAAGACCCTGTCTGAAAATAAAAAAGACTTGAATTGTAGCTGAGTGTTAACGCACCCCCTGAATTTAAAAAAAAAAAAAACACCAATTTATGCGGCCACCCTGGGCAACTTAGTGAGATCCTACAACTCAAAATTTTAAAAGGGTAGGGGTGTAACTCACGGGTAAAAGACCCTGCATTAATCCCAGGACTGGAAAATTTAAAAAAAAATTATATTCTACGCAGTAAAAAATAGTCTTAGGTCTGTAGCTTCTGCCCCACGGGTACTTTACAGTCTATAGTAGAGAGAAAAGAATCTTGTCAGTTAACCATACTACTTGGTCAAAAAGACAGTTGTGTCCTGGATTCTCAAAAACTCCAGTATATGATGACATGGTCCTATATCTAAAAGACCTAAAAAGCTCTACCAGAAGACTTCTAGAGCCGATAAACGAATTCAGGAAAGTAGCAGGATAGAAGATCAGTGCTCATAAATCAATGCCTTTCCTATACTCCAAAAGTGATTCTGCTCAGAAAGAAATCAGGAAAACAATCCCATTTACAATAACATCATAAAAAATAAAATGATTAAATTAATCTAATTATAGAACACTGAAGGAAGAAATTGAAGACCTCAATTGAAGACATGGAAAGACCTCCCCATGTTCTTGGAAAGTACCCCTGAGTTCAATCCCCAGTACCCACCCCCAGTCAAATTATACTACATAGCTATTGTAACAAAACAACATGTATTGGCCTCAAAATAGATATGAAGACCCATGAAATAGAATAGAAGACACAGAGACAAACCCACATACTTACAGCCATCTGGTACTTGACAAAGGCACTAAAATAAATGTTGGAGAAAAAATAGCCTTTTTAACAAATGGTGCTGGTAAAACTGGATATCCATATTTAGAAGAATTAAACTAGATCCTTGTCTCTTATCCTGCACAAAAGTTAAATCAAAGTTAATCAAAGATTTAGAAATTACAGTAGAGCCGGGCGCGGTGGCACATGCCTATAATCCCAGCACTTGGGAGGCTGAGGCAGGAGTATCACAAGTTCAAAGCCAGCCTCAGCAATTTAGCGAGGCCATAAGCAACTCAGTGAGACCCTGTCTCTAAATAAAATACAAAATAGGGCTGAGGATGTGGCTCAGTGGTGGAGTGCCCCTGCGTTCAATCCCCAGTTCCAAAAAAAATAAAAAAGAAAAGAAAAGAAAAAAGAAATTACACTAGAAACTTTGCAACTGATAGGAGAAAACATAAGGTCAACACTCCATCATATCAATTCAGGCACCAACTTCCTTAACAAGGCCCCTAAAGTTCAAGAAATAAAACCAGGAATCAGTAAGTGTGATGCCATCAAAATAAAAAGCTTCTGCACAGCAAAGGAAATAATTAAGAATGTGAAAAAAGAGCCTACAGAATGGGAGAAAATCTTTGTCAGCTGTTCCTCTGACAGGAGATTAAAATCCATAATATATAAAGAACTCAAAAATTTTAACACCACAAAACAAGTAACCCAATCAATACATAAGCAAAGGAACCAAACAGATATTTTTCAAAAGAAAAATTACAAATGACCACCAAACATGAAACATCTCTAGCAATCAGGAAAATGCAAATCAAAACTATACTAGATTTCGTCTCACTCCAGTTAGAATGGAAGTTATTAAGAATATAAATAATAATAAATGCTGGTGAGGAAGTGAGAGAAAAGGCACACAATGTACTGGTGGGACTGCACTCTATAAAACAGTGTAAAGATTCCTCAAAAAAAAAATGGGAATGGACCAGTGGCTTGGGAGACTGAGGCAGGAGTATCACAAGTTCAAATCCAGCCTCAGCAACTTAGCAAGGTCCTGTCTAAAAATAAAAAAATTAGAAAAGAAAAGGGCTGGGGAGGTAGTGGAGTGGCTGAGCAACCCTGGATTCAATTCCTGGTACCAAAAAAAAAGAAACTAGGAATGGAACCAGCTGCCCCATTCACACAATAGCAATAACAGCCCTCTTCTGTTTGTAGCAGCACAATTCACAACAGCTCAGATGCCCATCAACAGATGAATGGATTAATAAGAAAATGTGGTACATATACACTGTGGAGTTTTACTCCACCATAAAGAATGAATTTATGGCATTTGTTTAGTAAATGGATGGAAATGGAGAACATTATGCTAAATGAAATAAACCAGACTCAGAAAATCAAGGATTGAACATTTTCTCTCATATTGTTGAAACTACAGCAAAATAAGGGAAAGAAAGGGCATGGGTGATGGAATATCATAAAGATACAGGGAAGATCAGGGAAGATCAGAAGATCAAGGGAGAAGAAGTGGAGATGGGAAAGGGGAGGAAATGCATACTCAATTTAACAAAATCACATTGTGTGCATGTAAAAATATAACACAAGAAATTTCACCTTTATGTATATGTGGAAAGGACAACCAAAAATAAATAAACTAGTAGCCAGGCGCGGTGGCGCACACCTGTAATCCCAGCGGCTCAGGAGGCTAAGGCAGGAGAATCGCGAGTTCAAAGCCAGCCTCAGCAAAGGCAAGGCACTAAGCAACTCAGTGAGACCTGTCTCTAAATAAAATACAAAATAGGCCTGGGGATGTGGCTCAGTGGCTGAGTGTCCTTGAGTTCAATCCCTGGTTCAAAAAAATATATAATATAAATAAATAAACAAACAAACAAACTAGTAAAAGAAAGATCAGTAGAGTAGAGAAAGGAGATAAGGGAGAGGGAAAAGGAGGGAATGGGGATTGAAATGGACTAAATTAAATTCTGTGCATGTGGGGCTGGGGTTGTGGCTCAGTGGTAGAGCACTTGCCTGGCATGTGTGAGGCACTGGGTTCAACCCTCAGCACCACATAAAAATAAATAAATAAAATAAAGGTATTGTGTTCATCTATAACTAAAAACAATTTTTTTTTATTCCATGCATGTATGATTTTGTCAAAATGAACCCAACTTCTGTGTATAACTATAAAGCTGTAAAAATAAATAAATACATACATACATACATACATAAAAATAAAAAGCTTTTTTATCTATTAAAAAAAAAAACATGGCCGGGCGCGGTGGTGCACGCCTGTAATCCAAGCAACTTGGGAGGCTGAGTCAGGAGGATCGCGAGTTCAAAGCCAGCCTCAGCAACTTAGCGAGGCCCTAAGCAACTCAGTGAGACCCTGTCTCTAAATAAAATACAAAATTGGGCTGGGGATGTGGCTGAGTGGCCGAGTATCCCTGAGTTCAATCCCTGGTTCCAAAAAAAAAAAAAACCACAAAAAAAACAGCATTCCCATTACTCCATCATTACTGTCTCAGTTAGTTCCCACCAGTTCAGACCAAAAGACATAGAAACCCTATGGACTCTTTTCTACAGATTCTAGAATATGCTTACTCTTTATATAATATAAAATAAGCTAAAATTTTTCATTCTTTTTTTTGTGACTAATATTTTTAAACCTTCAGTTTATATAAAATGAAGTGGAAACATGTTTGGAAAACCATAAAAATAAACTACATATAACTATACATAAATGTTTTTAAATATGATAGTTTGATTTATAGAAAATAAATATTTCCATAGTTCTCCTATTGATCATAATATATGAAAGGATGTTTCCTTGACTAATCATTTCCCAGTAAATGTGACTAACTGCAATAAATTTTCATTAAAATGAAAGCAATCTCTCATATTTAAGTCTCCCACTTGATTTTTTTCTAATTTGAGTTTTATTCACCTTCGTATTTTAGAGCCATAGGGTAAGCTTGACTCCAGGGGAGCCATGCCCTTTTATGTTTTGTTTTGTTTTTAAAACCCAGAAAATACATTCTGTATGTACACTCGCTGTCTCTCTCTCTTCCCTCCCTTATGTCCTCCCTTTTTCTCTTCCTTTCCATTATTGATCATGTATTACCAATCATCATTTAAGGATAAAATAACTTAATCTGCATTCTGCTATTACCCTATTGACATTTAAAACCTCTACTTTTTTTTCCCCCTCAGTACAGGGATCGAACCCCTAGGCACTCTACCACTCAGCTATATCCTGTCTTATTTTTAATTTTATTTTGAGACAGGGTCTCACTGAGTTGTTGAGAGTGGCCTCAAACTTGTGATCCTCCTGCCTTAGCCTCCCAAATTGCTGGGATTACAGGCATGTGCCACTGAACCCAGCTCTAGCTTCCACTTTTGATATTGAAAACAAAATAAATAAGTACACTGTGCAACATTGTTATCATACTTTGAAGAAGTTACTCTATATATTCATGTGTTTATTTTCAATTCCCAGGAAAGACCAAGAAGTGCAGTGGAACAGCTCTGTTTGGCAGAAAGTACTAGACCTAGGATGACTGTGGAAGAACAAATGGAAAGAATAAGAAGACATCAGCAAGCATGCCTAAGGGAAAAGAAGAAAGGATTAAATGTTATTGGTGCTTTAGATCAGTCACCCCTACAAAGTCCTTCTAATTTAAGGGATAATCCATTCAGGGTTACTCAGGTATATCAACTGCTTTTGATTATTCTTATGTATAAATCTAAAACTTGGATTTTAGAAGTTTGAGAAGATCTACAGTATAAATAGTTTTGTAGAAGGGGCTTGTTGTTGTTTTCAGGGGGTACTGAAGATTGAACCCAGGGGTGCTCTACAACTGAGCTATATCTGTAGCCCTTTTTATTTTTAATTTTGAGATGGGGTCTTGCTAAGTTGTTTAGGACCTTGCTAAATTGCTGAGGCTGTATTTGGACTTGAGATCCTCCTGCTTCAGCCTCTCAAATCACTGGGATTACAGATGTATACTACTGCACCCAGCTTACATAGTTATTTTGTATTATATAATTCTTAAATTAATAAGGCGAGACAACTTAATAAAAATGAAAATAACACTGGGCTGATAGAGACCAGAGCCAAATATTCCTTGGATACCCTGGTACCTGTGTGGATTTTATCTTCTTAACTATAATCTACTGATATAACCTTAACCATATACTACATAGGCTAAAAAGATTAAAAAAAATTTTTTCAACAAATGTAAAGTGACATGTAGATTACCAAAATAGTCCCCAATTCCCCTCTCAATAAAATGTATATTTCTCTATGTCCTAATTTATCATGACCTAAATTGTAACAGGAAGCTGGGTGCAGTGGAACACATCTGTAATCCCAGTGACTCCGGAGGCTGAGGCAGTAGGATTGCCAGTTTGAAGTCAGTGCAGCTTGGACAACTGGCAAGACCCTGTCTCAAAAAAGGGACAGAGGGTATAGCTCAGTGATAAAGTGCCCCTGGGTTTAATCCCCAGTACCAAAAATAAATAAATAAACTACAGCAAGAAAGGACTTCTAAATAGACAGTCTAAGTCAGTTATCTCTCATGTCTCAGTTTCAGCCTTAAAAAGTGTCCAACATTCCATTTCTTTCTGTTTGTTTCAATTTGCCCCTCTTCATACGTATGAACAGAAATGGCAGCCTAGTGATCTCTTCAGTAGCTTCTGTCTGACCTATCCCTATTAGTAGGCGGTGGTCACCTGTGGGTAGAGTTCCTGTATAGTGGCATAAACTATATGCCTGTGACATGTACTTTTCCACTGAAAGTGCTTCCCTGACCCAATAGACATCCACTTTCTTTGTGATCAAAAACAGGCCTTGCTAATGGAGAAGAAACAAACTGACAGTTGAATAATGGCACATTTTACAAATTACCAAGTGGATGGTTTAAGAGATAGGCTGGGTATGGTGATGCCTGTAATCCCAGCTACTCCAGAGACCAAGGCAGGAGAATTGCAATACCAGGCTAGCCTGAACAACTTAATTAGACCCTACCTCAAAATTTTTAAAAATTTTTAAAGGCTATGGATGTAAGTGAGTGGTAAAGCACCCCTGGGTTCAATCCCCAAGTGCTAGGGATAAAAAAGAAAATAGAGGAGAAAAATGTATGTTTCCTTAGTTGATTTTCATAGAAAACTTCCTTATGAAGAGAGATTCAGTTCTGTTTTTTATTTTTGTTGTTCTGGTTTGGTTTTGTTTTCAAACTAACAGACAATAAAATACATGCAAGCACATTATGAATTTAACAGTGCTGTATCTTTTGGGCAGACTCGAAGGAGGGATGATAATGTTAAGGAATTGGATACTGTCGGTAGAGAAAATGACATAAAGACAAACCATGAAACTCCTGCAGCAGAAAGTGTTCAACTGAAAGAAGATGATCCCCAAAATATGGATATCAGCAAAGAGGTAGAGATGGTTTTAAGACAGATAATCCAAAGGGATAGATTTTTGAAGATTAGATCAAGTAGTATGATTAAATAAAGTATGTTCCTTTTAGTTGTAGAAGCCATATATCTAAATGAAATGATAGATTTCCTTTAATTTGATTGATGTGTACAGCCACATAAAAAATATTGAAAATTTAAAACATAAGTTAGCTGGGCATGGTGTCACATATCTCTATTCCCAGCTAGTCCTGAAACTGAGGTAGGAGGATCACAAGTTTGAGGCCAGTGTGGACAATTTAAGGAGACCCTGTTTTAAAATAAAAATGAAAAGGGCTGGAGATATAGCTTAGTGGTAGAACACCCCTGGGTTTAATACCAGTACCACCAAAAAGAAGAATTCGTAGCACTGGGATAAATTGCTATTAACCCAATCAAAGAATATTGTATCGCAACAACTCAGTAATGTGTAGAATGTTAATTTTTTAATATACTTAAATCTCAATTTATTGTCAATAAATATTCAATATAGGGCATAATTTGGGGGGACAACTTTTTAATAAGCATTTGGAATCATTTTAAATTTACTAAAGTCAAATGTGAGAATGCTTTGAAAAGAAAAATTTTCTTCTTATTCTGTAGTTTAAAAGAACTGAAAATGTTTTTTATGAAATGCTTTTCACACCTGAGCCAAATGGAATAAATTCTGAGGAAGAAATGGATAAAGAGAGGAACAATGAAAAAATGTCTGAGGATATTACATACAGGTAATGATTTAGAAAAACAAAGGAATCATTCATACAACTGTATACCTGCTTACAAATGGTAAACTAAAGAGTTGAAAAGTATTGAATTCTAGTCCCACCTTAACTACTTAGGAGCTGTAGGATTTTGAGCAATTTACATAATCTTCTCAATCTGCAGGCTCCTCAGTTGTAAAACACCAATAAGAAAACACATTTCTAGCACTTAACACTATGCTTAGCATGCAGGGAAGTATTCACTAAGCAATACCTTTAAAAAATAGCACAAGTCAGGCTTGGTGGCACAAACCTGTAATCCCAGTTGCTCAGGAGGCTAAGGCAGGAGAATCACAAGTTTCAGGACAACCTGAACAATTTAAGAGGAACTGGTCTCAAAATAAAAATTAAAAGGGCTAGGGATGTAGGTCAGTGGTAGCACTCCCCTGGGTTAAATACCCAGTACCACAAAAAATAAGGATGCCAGCACTGGGTTTGTCACTCAGTGATAGAGTGCTTGCCTACCTTGCAGGAGGCCCTGAATTTGATCACTGCACTGCAAAACAGTCACAGTAATAATAATGCCAAAAGACAGCTTAAACTGTCCCCAAGTAAGCACCTCAGTACTGCCTATGTAATGACAGACCCTAATCAGAAGTCTAGGTTGTCTAAGGGTCTCAAAAACAATGATTTCCTTTTATTTTTTAGTAATATTTCTTAACAAGCCCCTTTATATTTTTTGGAGACAGGGTTTTGCTAAGTTGCTTAAGGTTGGGCTTGAACTTCCAGTCCTTGTTCATTAGCCTCCTGAATCACTGGGGTTATAGGCATGGGTCACCATGCTCAGCTTAACTAGCTTTCTTAGTGTATAATCCCAGTCTTGCCCTCCAAAAAAATTATTCGTACTAAAAGAGAAGTTGTGACCTATTATTAGTAGCTATACTTTTTTTTTTTTCTTTTTTTGTACCAAGGATTGAACCCAGGGGCACTTAACCACTGAGTCGCATCCCCAACCTTTCAATTTTTTATTTTTAGGCCAGATCTCAAGTTTCTGAGGCTGGTTTTGAACTTACAATCTTCCTGCCTCAGCCTCCCAAGTAGCTGGGATTGTAGGTGTACGCCACAGCACCTGGCAGTACATATACCTTTATTTCTTCAATGCCTACCAAGATTGAATTTGAAGTGTTTGGCAATGTCTGATAAGAATAATATCTGGGTCTGGGGTTGTGGCTCAGTGGTAAAGTGCTTGCCTAGCATGCATGAGGCACTGGGTTGTATCCCCAGCACCATATTTATTAAATAAATAAATAAATAAATAAATAAATAAATAAATAAATAAAGGTATTGTGTTCATCTACAACTAAAAATATATTAAAAACAAAAAAGAATAATATGCCAAGTCAAGCATAGTGATGCATGCTAAGTAGGAGAATTGCAAGTTTGAGACCAGCCTCACAACTTAGCAAGACCCTGTCTCAAAATAAAAAAGGAGTGGGGATATGACCCAGTGACTTAATGCAGCTGTGTTCAATCCCCAGGACAAAGGGAAAAAAAAAAATAGTTTGGAGATTGGGGGATTTAAATGAAACAAGATTGGCAAAGTATAGGTAATTATTGAACTTGAAGTAGCAGATTTCATATATTATTTGCTTTAATCTTTTTGTTTGGAGTTTCCTAGAAAGAGAAAAAAAGAAATTAGATTAATTACAAATGTTAACAATTGTTAAATATAAGTGGTGGCATCTTTGCTGTGTGGTTCAAATTTTTCATTAAGAAACTGGAAGAGGCCCAGCGCGGTGGCGCATGCCTGTAATCCCAGCACTTGGGAGGCTGAGGCAGGAGGATGGCAAGTTCAAAGCCAGCCTCAGCAACTTAGCAAAGCCCTAAGCAACTCAGTGAGACCCTGTCTCTAAATAAAAAATACAAAAATAGGGCTGGGGATGTGGCTCAGTGGTGGAATGCCCCTGGGTTCAATCCCCAGTACCAAGAAAAAAAAAAGAAACTGGAAGAAAAAATTAATTGTATTCTAAGTAAATTATAAAATACCAATCTATTTTCATTAGCCCTCAAGATGAGATACAGATCACAAATCATAAGCCAGAAGTCCATCCTGAAGAAAATACAAAGATCGATGTTCATGAACAGGAAGAAACTGTTATTTCATATGAACCAACTCTGGAGACTTCTAGAGAGAATCAAACAATGGCAGGTAGATTCTACATGTTTCATGATTTTCTTACCTATATCACTTAGAAAGCAATGTGCATAAGAGTTCTAATTTTTCTAATTGTCACTGGCCACTTGGTTATTGTATGACAGGTCTGATTCAGAGTGGTATGAGCTTCTATATTTGTTTTGCTGAACTTCTAAATTTGTTTTCCATGTGGAAATTCTAACAAGGGAGCTACTTAAGAACCTTTTAATGAACCTTTTCCTTCCCACTTGCACATTTGGGAAAGGTGAAATTGGACAAAGGAGGAAAGGGTAACCCTTACCATTGAGTCTGTTCTGGCTTAGGGATTCACTCATTGATTTTGGTTTTGATTTTTAATCATAACATATGTGGTAAGCTTTTTCTAATGAGAAGATCCTTCAGCACTTGGAAAATTTACCTGTTTTCAGGACTAGTTTCTGAGAGTTTACAAACTTGATACTTTGGGAAACATGGACAATTACACATTTAAAGCAGTAGAATGGATTTGTTTACTCTCACCCCAACCATAATCCACATCTGGATTTTTCTTTGAGAGTAGGAAATCATCATCCATATCATGTTACAAAATAAATTATTTTTTCTGTGCTATGTGTTCTTATTCTCTCTCTCTCTCTCTCTCTCTCTCTCTCTCAGTGGAGGTGGGGGGCAGTCTTGGGGATCAAACCAAGTACTTTAAGCATCATAGGCAAGCACTGAGCACTCTACCAGTAATTATATCCTGATGCTGCTATTATATCTTTTAGACTCTTCACAAATATTTTTTTTCTTCTTTTTTCTTCTTTATGGATTTGGAGGGTACGAGTGTAGGGTAGGATCATAGCACCAGTGCATATTTTTAATTTTCTATCTTTACTTCATAAGAAAGAAAAACATTCTTTATAATCCTCCCCTCCCTAACTCCCACCCTTTTACAAAAAGGTAAGAATGATGCAATTTAGTTATTCAGGACTATTCTTAGGAGAAGTATAAAGTTCTGGGCAGAGCATTTTCTCTCACATACATAGAACATGCATGTGTACGTCAGCAGTCCTGTTCCCTTGTAACAAATACTAACCACTGTCTTTTCCTTTACCTTTATCACTTAGGAGGCAGCGTGCACAAGAGTTCTACCTTTTTTAATTGTCACTGGCCACTTGGTTTTTGGGTGGCAAGTCTGATTCAGAGAATTAAACCTATAACATTTACATTTCTGTAGTATTTAGCTGCATGAACTAGAAAAGACCCAACAGAACCCATGGACAGACACCCTGAAAACTAACCTCACAAGAAAAGGAACAAATTGTAAACTAGGCCACAAGAGACATTTTATGCTGAATATTCAGTTGCCTTATTAGAAAATCTTAACAGAACCCATGTAGTTGTTACTTCCTACCCAATACATGTTATAAGTGTTGTGGGATCACAGCATCAAGATTTACTCCTCCAAATGTTTTTTAAAGATACTTATTTTCTCATGTTTTCTTGATGTGTTTTAGTGAAAAGTCTGTCTCCGTCTCCTGAGTCCTCAGCATCGCCAGTTCCATCCACTCAGCCGCAACTCACAGAAGGATCACATTTCATGTGTGTGTAGTCTCAGAAGTATGTCATTTCCCTTCACATTAGTGCTTTACTGTTAAGAGTTTTTGCTTGAATTTTATTCATTTGTTAGTATAGTTTAAAAAATTTTAAAAAATACTGGGATTAATTCTGGACTGTCCATTAGGGATAGTTAGCAGAACAAGTAGGCCGTGTATTTGAACCATGGGCAGTAACTCAGATTTCCAACATTGCCCCTTCCAGTGATTTGCTACGTGATAGCATTTTCTCTGTCTCTTATTTTATCATCCGTAAAAGCAGCAAAATTTGGAGGGAATGGTCTGTGCCAAAAAAAGCTTCACAATATCGTGCAGCTGTGCTCCTACGGAACATTCCTTTCCATAGTCACATCTGAGAATGCTGCTAAGGCATTGCATGTTGACCATGTAACATTTTTTAGTTAATGTGGCATATCTACCTAACTGGAATTTGTCAATTATTTTAAGGACAAAAATTACTTATGATTCAGCCAACTCGATACAATATTTATATCTATTAGATCTATTTGAGAGCTATTAGAAATTATTTCTAAATAAGTGAATTCATTTAAGAGGGGAGCAACTAAAAAAGCTACCAGGGAGAAGGAGGAAGCCTTTCTTAAACAGTTTTGTGTTCCTAAGTTCTTTTTTATCTTTGTAGGTGGTTACTCGTTTTTACATACAAACAGATACTTTTTTCTTACTCTTCCGAAAAACTGTACTGAGGTACAGGTGCAGTGAGAATTTTATGCCTTATCTGTCTTTTTTCCCTCATGATTCAATGCTTTAGAATTACCACCAATTTCTGTTAACCAGTATAAACAGCAAAAACAGACATTCTGTACTTTATTACCAATATCATCTTTGAATTTTAGAGTCTCAAAATAAATTATTACATTATTACTTGCTATCCAGTACTTATTTTCTGGAATCTACTTCCATTTACAACTTTAATTAAATCAGCTTTAATCTTTGTCCCTTTTTCAAGCAGAAAAATTTATGTTATCATGTTTAAAAATTTTTATTTGAGATTATGTTTACCTGGAGCCTAAAAGGGGCTTTTGCTTGTTGTTGGCTGGCTGTGCAGGTTTGCGGTACTTGTTGGAATCACAGATGGCCTATGTCTTGCCTCATTCCCTCTAAATTTTTAACTTAGACTTTAGAAGAAAAGCAACCGGTAGCAGAATAAAATCAGACAAAGGAAAAAGAAAAATAAACATGATGCTCACTTAATTTCTCCAATGCAAAGAGTTAGTAGGTGGTATCTGTCTATCTTAGTAAAGAAATGTACATTAAGAACCATTCACATTATTTTTTGATTCAATAAACAGCTTATACTTCATTATACACAGACCATTCTGATAATAAAGGATATTCAGAGTTAAAACGCTAGTACATTTCCAAGTTCCTAAAGTTGTTACTGCATTTTATTTGTCTAACTTTTATTCCAAGAGCCTGTGGCATTACATGCTATAAGGCACAGTTGTTGCCAGATATTTTCTAGTGTCTTTGTCATGCAGCTACCACAAACAACTAGTGGCACAAAAACGCATTACACTTTATACCCTCCCATTGTGCATAAGTTATCTTTCTGAACTGGTCATTTTGGCAGGACTCAGAAAGCTTTACAAATGATCCTGCTATATAGATGGCTCAATATATTATTACATATTTTAAGGAAGTTATGCAAACCTTTGTTTATTTTGTTGATCTTTGGATTCAGCAGCCAACGTGGATACATTTTTTTTTATTCTGAATTGCTTTAATTGCATTGTTTCTTCACTTTGTGAATTAGGTTTATGGAAATAAAGGAAAATGGCATTTAATGGTATTATGTTTTAGAATTTTCATGGCCATGCTTGTCGATTCTATTGTTATAATCTTTGTGTGTTACTCTGGGACATGGTCATTCACCAGCTTTGCAGGTGTCAAAGTAATTTCCCCTCTCTTATTTTTCAGCTATACTGACTTCTGTTGAAACCATTCAGAGCTAAAGACATGGACCTTTGGCAATGTAAGAAGATATTGTACAGTATATTTTAAATCTATGAAATTCATAGTTCTGATGCTTTTGACCACAGAGCATCATTTTATCACTTCTGGAAAATGTTTATTCCAAAACAGCTTTAATGGCCCATATGTACACTCCGTAATCTCAAGGTTATCATTCTGACACCAGCTTGCTGCTGTGATTTCAAAGCACATAAGTAAAGGTGCTTTTTAATGTGCAGTCTATAGCCAGAGCTTACTTAGTTGCTGATTTCCAGATTTTGATGTTTCTTAAGTCTAAGTGAATTTAAGTTTCTTTTTGCTTCTCAGTACATAAAGTTAGTTATTATTTCCAGTGAGACTTGCTTTCTTATATTTTTTCTTTCTTTCTTTTGTCCTTTTTTTTATTCTGATTTTGGCTATTGCAGTGCTTTCACACTTGATTTGTAAAAAATTTTATATATATATATATATATATATTTAAAATATGCCATTTTATTATTGCTAAGTGAAGTATGTCCTGTTTTCTGCTATAATTCTTTCTCAGTCAGATTGCAATGTCAGCAGTTACTGCCACACTCCTGTCAGCTTAAACACAAATGTTATCGCTTACCTTTTCTTAAAAAACTATATTAAAAGTGTAGGTATTTTGAAGTACTGGACTTCTACTTCATTGGAATAGATGTGTACAGCAATAAGCAGGTTTCCAAATCCAGTACTTAGTATGTGTACAAATGTAATTATGTTCATTGTGTATATATTATACAATGAGCACAAGTAATGTATTAAAGGCTACTTACTATTGTTTAAATGCAAATGTTCATAATCTCATTTCTTTTTTATCATGTTAAATAAATGTTGATGTTCTTAAGTCACTTGTGTTAGAATTTTTTTCTTTTCACTAAAATGAAAAGTCTGAGAGTTGAGGATGTGGCTCAGAGTAGAACACTTGCCTGTCATGCACAAGGCCCTGGATTCAATCCATAGCACCAGGAGGAAAAAGGGGTAAAAAAGTCTGAGATTTAAGAGATTTCTCAAAGAAAAAGTAGTGTTTTAATCTTATTATCGTAGACAATACCATAAAAGGGCCTTGTCTGTCCAACCTTCCCATGTCAAAATTGAGGAACTTGATGCCCAAAGAGATAAATTGGCTTGCTGGCCATAACCATGTTACATTTAATGACAGGATTTGGGGCAACATGTAATTTTTCTTACTTTTCCTCCTAAATACATCAGGTTATTACCAATGGGCATATTTATATTTTCATGAATTCTTCTACAATATTTCCATTTGTTTCCAAGTTTTAAAAAGTAGTTTTAAGCATCTATCTGCAGGCTTGCTCTTCTTAGGGACAAGACTTTGAGAGGGTTTTGTAGAGCAGAGAAGTCTATTTCTCTAACATGGGTAAATAGAAACTGTTTCATCATAAGTAGGACTCAGAGATCTTTTCTCTTACAATACATTCTTTGCAGATGTTCACGCTCTTCACAATCAATTACATTTTCTTTCCTTTGTAGCCTTTTATGCATGCTATATATTGTTCCCAGAGTACAAGGAAATTTGATGCTTCTGGATTCCTATATAGAATGGCTCAAACCAAATTGGCACTGGTCGGTATCCACTCCCCACCCCTACCTCATATTACACTAAAGAGGATTTAGATTTGATACAAAATGCAGATGTATAAAAATCATCTGCTCCAGAAAGAAACATGCAAGATGAAATGCGAATAGTCTGGATTGTAGAAGCTCAATGGAAACAATAAATGGAGAATGTTTAGTTTTCTTATTATTAAAAGGTGTATAGGGGCTAGGGCTGGGGCTCACTGGTAGAGCACTTGCCTCCCACATTTGAGGCCCTGGGTTCGATCCTCAGCACCACATAAAAAAATAAATGAATAAAGGTATTGTATCCATCTACAACTAAAGTATTTTAAAAGAAACTTGTATATATCTAAAAATGTCACAGGTATATATATCTAAAGATGTCACATGTCACAGAGAAGTCTTTTCAGATTATTTCCCATTAATCTTAGGTTTTTGTTTTGGGGGTTTTTGTTGTTGTTGTTGGTAGTGGTGGTGGTGGTGGTGGTGGTGGTTTGCATTATTTCTCCTTAATCATGATATAATTATTTTTCCAGGTCTTCTGTCAGTTGGGAGACTTTCTGATATTTGGGGGGGTTTTGTGGGGGTTTTATTTTATCTTTGATGGTGTGTCTGTGTATTGTCTTTGGTTTTATTAAACACAACTTTTTTGTGTATTCTGCAGTACTGAGGATTAAACCCAGGGCTTCATGCATGCTGGGCAAGCATTCTCTATTCTGTTGGGAGTTGTACCCTCAGCTCCCAACATTCCTTAGCTATTTCAAGAAGGAAATATATATATATGTGTGTGTGTATATGTATATACATATACACACACACATATATATGTGTGTGTGTGTATATATACATACACACATATTCCTTATTAGGATCCAAGTTTGGAGAAAGCAGTATGAAATAGTTGTTGTTCTTTTTCTCTCCACATCTCACTAGGGGCTGAAACAAAGGTCACTTTAATACTGAGCTACATTCCAAGCCCTTTTTAAATATTTTGAGACAGGGTCTCACTGTCTCACTAAATTGCCAAGACTGGCCTCAAACTTTTGGCCTTAGCCTCCCAAGTTGCTGCTATGATTCTTGTCCACATTTTAGAAAGACAGATGAAAATACCAACAAAAGGCTAGTGTGCTAGTGCACATCTGTAATCCCAGCAACTCAGGAGACTGAGGCAGGAGGATTGCAAGTTCAAGGCCAGCCTCAGCAACTTAGCAAGGCCCAAAGCAATTTATCGAGACCCTTCAGCCCTTTCAAGGGCTGAAGATGTGTCTCAGAGGTAAAGTACTTCTGGGTTCAGTCACCCAGTATGAAAAATAAAATAAAATATCAACACCAAGCATAGATTCCTATTACAAGTGATTCTATCCTAGTACTGAGGAAAAAAGATATAAGCCCATCTTCCCAAAGAAGATGCTTTTTGCAGATCATTACTCCTTGAATTGAAACCCCTCCATCCAGAACCTCCAGGGTCTTCTCAGGCCCTACAGGGTATGAATCATTTATGGAAACTGACTTGGAAAATCAGAGTCCATACATACAAAAGTCTAGGAAGCTTGAGGCTCCCTAAACTACATCCTCTGTCCTCTCTTCTGTGTCAGCTTCAGCTCCTGGTGGGGTGCACCAGGAATTGAACATGGGTACTTAACAAGAGAGGTACATCCCCAACCCATTTTTTATAATTTATTTTGAGACACTATCTCCCTAAGTTGCTGAATCTGGCTTTGAAATTGTGATCCTCCTGCCTCTGCCTCCCAAGCCACTGGGATTACAGGCTCAACACACATTTTTGACCCTGCCTCAATTCCCAGGTTCATTTGAACTTAGCATTTGGCCTCACCATCAGTTCAAACTTCTTTTGAGCCAGACATGGTGGCATGCACCTGTTGTCCCAGCACTTAGAAGGCTGAGGTAGGAGAATCACTTGCTCCCGAGGCTTGGAGACCATCCTGGGCAACATAGTGAGACCCCAAATGTTTTTGGGTTGGTCTATAACTCATTGTTAACCATGCTTGCCTAGTATGCCACAGAGAAAACCCTGGATTAATCCCCAGCACCATTTAAAAGAAAAAATATATACATTAGCCCTCAGTCATCACAAAAACATCTGCTAAAAATGGAGCCATTATGCTGAATGCACACCTATAATCCTAGCTACTCAGGAAGTTGAGGCAAGAGGATCTCAAGTTCAAGAATAACTTTATCAATTTACTGAGATGACCCTGTTTCCAAAATAAAAAGGATCTCAGATGTAGTTCAGTGGTAGACTACCCCTGGGTTTACCCTCCAGTGTCAAAAAAAAAAAAAATGGGAACATGTTATTTTACAGGTAATACTGGAGTAATACGCATGAAAAACATCTCTTATAGATACAGATTACCATATTATTTGAAATGTGTGGTTTATATGTGTTGCCTGTAAGAAATCAGCATTCTCTTCCTATTAAACTATCTGGTTCTACCAAACATGAAAGAATGATTCCTCTCGTGTTTAAAGTAGCAACTATCACTGTCTAAAAACTTGTTCAGTATATGCATTAAGTGACAGATACTAAATGACCCTCAGCTTTTCTTTTTTAAAGAAGTAACATACCTCACCTTGATCTTTTCAAAGTGTTTTTGGGTTTGTGGGGCAACTGGAAACAGGCCAACAAGCAGGGCCAAGGTAGGGCTATTGCCTGGAAAATGACAGGAACATAATGCAATTGCTAACTTTTCAAACCAGTTGGCTTCTAGCCATATCCCCCAAAACTGTCCACAAGCAGATGAGGGAAGCAAATGCTTATAGTAAGATCCTTTACTTGAAGCAACTGCTTCTAATAAAATTCCCCAACTTGAAATTTACAGAAGCAATATAAACATTTAATAAACATCTGAACAGATGCTCACTGTCTGTGATGATCAAAGATATGCAAATTGAAATAATGAGGTATCCTATTTTGCCTTCTAATTGGAAAATATTAAGAAGAGTACTAATGTCCAGAGTTAGCAGGGTGTAAGGAAAGGGAAATATTCACATGGGATTGGCATGAGTATAAATTGATTAAAAAAAAAAAAACTTTCAAAAGCCTTAAAAATGCATACTCTGACCCAGCAATTCTACTTGGAGAAATTTATCTCAAAGGAATGATGAGCATCCAGAAATATTTTTGTAGTTTGGTTGTTCTTAGTTTTGTTTTTTTTAAAATGTACATATATAGTTGAAATATGGGATCTAGTTATCTTTTTTTTTTTTAATCTTATGCTGTAAGAATTCTAACAATGAGGAGCCACACATGACAAACACCTCTAATCCCAACTGCCTCAGGAGACTAAGGCAAGAGGATCACAAGTTCAAGATCAGCCTGCATAACCTAACAACACCCTGTCTCGAAATATGATTCTAAAAAGCACTGGAGGTATAGCTCAGAGGTAGAGTGCTTGCCTACTGTGCTAATGGCCCTAGGTTTAATCTCTGTATCAAAAAGAAAGAAAGCTGTTTACAAGTGAGGATTCCAGAGCTCACTGGAGACTCGGGGATACTATGAAGGAACTGTACCCCTTTCTGTCTGCTCTATTATCAACAAGGGCAACTGCATCTCAAGGCATTATAAGCTGCTTCCATTTATGCCTCTGTCATATAACAAATATATTTTTAGTCTTGTCCTGCTTCCTGACATAAAGCTCCTAAAATCCTTAGTATGTCCAGAATAAAAGCCAGTAATGGAGGCTAGGAATATAGCTCAGGTGGTAGAGTTCTTCCCTCACATGCACAAGGCCCTGGGTTCAATCCCCAGCACCACAAAACAAAAACAAAAAAGCCAGTAATGGTAACACAGGCCTGTAGATCCAGCTACTCAGGAAGCTAAGGCAGGACAATCCCCAAGTTCAAGAATGCCTAGGCAACTAATACTCTATCTCAAAACAAAATTAAAGCTGGCTCAGTGGCGCATGCCTGTGATCCCAGCACTTGGGAGGCTGAGGCCTCGAGGAGGAGGATCTCGAGTTCAAAGCCAGCATCAGCAACTCAGCGAGGCCCTAAGCAACTCAGTGAGACCCTGTCTCTAAATAAAAAATACAAAAATAGGGCTAGGGATGTGGCTCAGTGGTAGAGTGCCCCTGGGTTCAATCCCCAGTACCAAGAAAAACAAAAAACAAAATTAAATATTCAAAAGGGCTGGTGATATAGTTCAGTACTTGTCTAGCATGTGCAAGGCTCTGAGTTCAATTCCCAATACTGAAAAACATTAAAAAAAAAAGTGGGGGGGACATTTAGATGAGTTTCCAGATACCAGAGCTTGTGGAGTTTCCTCCAGGGTGGCCTCCCTAGAGAGGGAGGGAAGCTCTGCCCCTTCCCACATACCTCGCCCTATGCACGTCGTCATCTGACTGTTCACCGTGTCTTTTATAATACCTTTAGAATAAACCAACAAACATGTTTCCTTGAGTTCTGTGGGCTGTCCTAACAAATTAATCAAACCCAAGGAGGGAGTGGTGGAACCTGGTTTTAGTAGTCAGAAGTAGAAATGAGCAAAATTTGCAATGAGCATCTGAAGTGGAGGCAGGTGTATCTCCAGGTAGATAGAGTCAGAAGTGAATTGAATTAGAGGACGCTGGAGAATCTGCTGGAGATTTGCTTTGACAGATCGGTCATTTTGGTGACAAGAAGCACTGTGTTGTATTGAGTGGAGAGAGAGAATGGGGAAAACAAGAACAGACGGGCACGGTGGTGTGCTCTAATAATCCCAAAAACATGGACGATTGAGGCAGAAGTTTAAGATCAGCCTCTGCAACTTAGTGAGACCTGTCTCAAAAGAAAGGACGGGAAAAAAATAAGGAACAGAAAATAATTTTCCATTTTTAATTTCCCTTGGACCTAAAAAGAGAGAAACTTCAGTTACAAAATCATCCTGATGAGGCCTCCTGCCCCTAAGTGACCTCTAAATTTGCCTTAAACTTTCTATATTCATTCAAACCTGACTATGAAGAGAAACTTATAAATTAGCCATTTTGGAAAATATAGCTATTTGCATGCCTTTCCCACTAGTTCAAATGCCAGTTAAGTCAATCTCCCTAAGTGTAATCAGCTGTCCCTTCAAAGTATCAAGAGGTAGTCTGTTACAATTCACTTGGGTTTTTTTGTTTGAAACAGTTTGTTCCCTTTGTATGCAGGGGAACTTAACCACTGAGCCACATCCCAGCCCTTTTTATTTTTTATTTTGAGACAAGGTCTTGCTAAATTGCTGAGGCTGACTTTGAACTCAGGATCCTTCTGCCACAGCCTCCTGTGCCACTGGGATTATAGGCATGCGCCACCACACCCAGCTCACTGGTTTGTCCTAAGGACAAATCAGCACATGCCCTTTGCCTGACCAAAGCTTGGTTTGTGAAACCAACTGGTACTTACGTCAGGAGTAAGTTCAGCTCAAAATCATAGAACTTTGTTCTGAAGGAAGATTAATCAGCATGCCCAAAAGGAAGGTCATGGGTCTGAATGCTAAATAGTTCCTTATGCAGTGGCGCACACCTGTAATCCCAGCAGTTTGGGAGACAGAAACAGGAGGATTGAGAGTTCAAAGCCAGCCTTAGCGACGTAATGAGTCCCTAAACAACTTAGTGAGAACCTCTCTGAATAAACTATTTTTAAAAGGGCTGGGTGGCTGGGGTTGTGGCTCAGTGGTGGAGCGCTTGCCTAGTATGTGTGACGCACTGGGTTCAATTCTCAGCACCACATTAAAAATTAAAGATATTGTGTCCATCTATAACTAAAACTTTTTAAAAAATAAATAAAATATAAGGGCTGGGGGGATGTGGCTCAGTGGTTAAGCACCACTGGATTCAAACCTCAGTACCTCCCCGCCCCCCGAAAAAAAAAAGGAGTTATCTGTGAGCCAGGCATGGTGATGCACACTTGTAATCTCAGCTATTAAGGAGGTTGAGGAAGGAGGGTCGCAAGTTCATGCCTAGTCTGAGCAATTTGGTAAGAGCCCCCCCACACACCCCAGAATAAAAGGTCTGGAAGGGCCAGGAAAGTAGTTTAGTGTTTAAGTGCTTGCCTAGCATGTATGTAGACCATGAGTTCAATCCCAGCACCTCCCAAAATAGGGCTGGTGGTATAGCTCAGTGGTAGCACATTTGCGTAGTATGCACAAGGCCCTAAATTCAATCACCACCGCCACCAATTAAAAGGAGGAAAAAAAAGTTTTTCCTGGACTAGCAGTGTAGCTCCCAGGTATGGTGTGTGTGCTTAGCATGTATGAGGACCTAGGTTCTATCCCTAGCACAAAAAAAAAAAAAAAAAAAAAAAAAAGTTATTTATAAAATGGTCTGGTAGAATTTTGATACTGTGAATTTATTATCTCCAAGGAAATCTCAGAAAAAGTAACATAAAATACAAGCTCTCTTTTGAGTTTCAAGTGATTTGCTTGATGAAATGGTTCATAAGTCATTTAAAACATTGTAACAGACATTTTACAGAGTTATATTTTAAAATCAAAACTAGCCCCCCCAAAAATGACATAATCTATATAGTCTTGGTCTGAGCAAATCAACAGACTTTGATCCTTAATACTATCTGGCCCAAAAAGTTCTGGAAAACTCAGAGGAGTCTCTGATTACTTTCAAAGTGACAATAATCAGTTCTCACAAGATTCCTGTAGCTGAAAGAAAACAATCAACACGTACATTTTGTGAACAGAATATACAAGCGAGGATCCCTTGCCATCCTTTTATATATGTTAAATATATAAAAAGTAAAAGGATGTAAAGAAAATGGAAATCTGGAACCAATAATAAGATCTAAGCATGGGAATTGGGGCAGAGGGAGCAAAGCCCAGAAGATGGATCAGTTTGAGTCCAAGAGAACAATGAAATTCCTGGCCTCATGAATAGAGTTCACCAAGAGGCATCATAAAATATCTGGTGACCAAGGAATATACTGTTTAAAATCAAATTTTAAGCCAGCATGGTGGTGCACACCTGTAATCCCATCAACTCAGGAGGCTGAGACAGGAGTTTCACAAGTTAAGGCCAGCCTCATCAATTTTGTGAGCCCATAAGCAACTTAGGAAGACTCTGTCTCAAAATAAAAAGGACTGGGGATGTTGTTCCATGGTTAAGCACCTTTGGGTTCAATCCCTGGTACAAAATGTGTGTGTGTGTGTGTGTGTGTGTGTGTGTGCATATATGCATATAATTTTAAAATGTACCTGACTATAGCTGAGCCCGGTGGTACACATCTATGGAAACTAAGGCAGGAGGATCACAAGTTCAAAGCCAACCTTGGCAACCTAGTAAGACCCTGTCTCAAAACAAAAAGAGGGCTGGAGATATAGCTCAGTTATAGAACATTCCATAACATGCACAAATCCTGGGTTCAGTCCCCAGTAGTGAAAAAAAAAAAAAAATTAGGGGCTGGGGATATAGCTCAGTTGGTAGAGTACTTGCCTTGCAAGCACAAGGCCGAGTTCAATCCCCAGCACCACAGTAAATAAATAAATAAATAAATAAATAAATAAATAAACAAACAAACCTATCTATGTTCCCTAAATTATCTGCATTTCTTACCTAGCTGACAGAATCCATTTGAGAATCATTTAATGTAAATTCCTGAGCCCTACCATTCCAAGATTTTTATTCATGAAGTCTGGAAAAAATCCCAGGAAGCTAAATAGTTTTATTTTTTCACTCTTTAATTTTTTTTTTTTTTTTTTTT
>JAJEJO010001962.1:701750-744097 GCA_020662805.1 Glaucomys volans
CACTGAGCCACATCCCCAGCCCCATTTTGTATTTTATTTAGAGACAGGGTCTCACTGAGTTGCTTAGGGCCTCGCTAAGTTGCTGAGGCTGGCTTTGAACTCGTGATCCTCTTGCCTTAGCCTCCCAAGTGCTGGGATTACAGGCATGCACCACTGTGCCCAGCCTAATTTTTTTTTGGTAGCAGGGATTAAACCCAGGGACACTTAACCACTAAGCAACACCCCAGCCCTTTTTATTTTTTATTTTGAGACAGGGTCTCCCTGAGTGGTTTAGGGCCTTGCTAAATTGCTGAGGCTGGCATTGAAATCATGATCCTCCTGCCTCAGCCTCCCAGGTTGCTGGGAATACAGGCATGTATCACCACGTCTGGCTCGCTGTTTAAGTTTTAAATAAACTATTGTTGGGCTATAATTTCCATAGGAAAAATATACTTGGTGGGCATGATAGCATACACCTGTAATCCCAGAAACTCTGGAGACTGAGGCAGTAGAATTGCAGCCTAACAACTCTCTCAAAATAAAAAATAGAAAAAGGACTAGAGAGTAGCTCAGAGGTAAATTGTCCCTGGGTTCAATCCCCAGTACCTGCCCCCCACACCAAAATGTATTCCTTTTAAATATATTCATTGTTTTCTTGGCAGTTATATACACTCACATAACCTTTACAAGATATCAACCATTCCCATCTGATGGTGATTTTTTATTTGTTATTTTTTAGTTATACATGACAATAGAATCTATTTTGATAAATTTATATAAACATGGAATGTATCTTATTCTAATTAGGACCCAAGTCTTGTGGATGTACACAATGTTGAGATTCACTGTGGTGTATTCATATGTGTACATAAGGAAGTTATGTCAGATCCATTCCACTGTCTTTCCTATTCCTATCCCACCTCCCTTCTCTTCCTTCCCCTTTGTCTAATCCACAGAACTTCTATTCTTCCAATCCCCTTCCCTGCCCCCTGTTAGGGGTTAGCATCCACATATCAGACACAACATTCAAGCTTTGATTTTTGGGGATTAGCTTATTTCATTTTCATGACAGTCTCCAGATCCATCCATTCACCAGCAAATGTCATAAGTCATTCTTTTATGGCTGAGTAATATTCCATTGTGTATGTAAACCACATTTTCTTTTTTCTTTTTTTTTTGGTACTGGGGATTGAACCCAGGGGCACTCCACCACTGAGCCACATCCCCAGCCCTATTTTGTATTTTATTTAGAGACAGAGTCTCACTGAGTTGCTTAGGGCCTTGCTAAGTTGCTGAGGCTGGCTTTGAACTCACGATCCTCCTGCCTCAGCCTCCCAAGTCCTGGGATCACAGGCGTGTGCCACCATGCCCGGCTTATCAGTTTTTTTTTGTTTTTTTGTTTTTTTGTGGTGCTGGGGGATTGAACCAACCACATTTTCTTTATCCATTCATCTGCTGATGGCCATCTAGGTTGGTTCCACAGTTTAGCTATTGTGAGTTTAGCTGCTATAAACGTTAATGTGGTTGTGTCACTCTAGTATGCTTATTTTAACTCCTTTGGAGTTGTGTAACTGAGTCAGATGGTAGTTCCGTTCCTAGTTTTTTGAGGAATCTCCATACTGCTTTCCATAGTGGTTGCACCAATCTGCAGTCCCACCAGCAATGTATGAGTGAACTTTTTCCCCACATCCTCACCAACATTTATTGTTTTTTGTATTTTTTTAATTTTTAAATTTTATTTGTTCTAATTAGTTGTATATAACAGTAGAATGCACTTCTACATATTGATAGATCATATATAAATGGAGTGTTATCTCTCATTTTTATGGTTATACATATTGCAGGATCATTCAGTCATGCAGTCAAACATGCACATGAGGTAATAAAGTCTGTTTCACACTACTGTCATTCCTTCCCCCATCCCCCTTTCCTTCTCCTCTACCTAATATAAAGTAACTCTAATCTTCCTTATCCCTCCCTTATTGTGAATTAGCATCTGCATATCAGAGAAAACATTTGGCCTTTGGTTTTTTGGGATTGGCTTACTTCACTTAGCATGATATTCTCTAACTCCATCCATTTGCCAGCAAATGCCAGAATTTCATTCTTCTTTAAAGCTGAGTAATATTTCATCGTATATATGTGTGTGTGTGTGTGACATTTTCTTTATCCATTTATCTGTTAAAGGGCATCTAGTTTGGTTCCATAGTTTAGCTATTGTGAATTGAGTGGCTATGAACATTGATGTGGCTGTGTCACTGTAGTATGTTGATTTTAAGTCCTTTGGGTATAAACCAAGGAGTGGGATAGCTGGGTCAAATGGTGGTTCCATTCCTAGTTTTCTGAGGAATCTCCACACTGCTTTCCAGAGTGGTTGCACCAATTTGCATTCCCACCAGCAATGTATGAGTGTGCCTTTTCCCCCATATCCTTGCCAATATTTATTATTGCTTGTATTCTTGGTAATTGCCATTCTGACTGGAGTGAGATGAAATCTCCATGTACTTTTAGTTTTCATTTCTCTAAATTGCTAGAGATGTTGAACATTTTTTCATATATTTGTTGATTATTCATATTTCTTCTGTGAATTGTCTGTTCAGTTTCTTCACCCATTTATTGATTGGGTTATTTGTTTGGGGGGGTATTAAGTTTTTTTAGTTCTTTGTATGGTGATTCTTGTCCCCAAGTGAACTCCAAATCATAACCAAAAATTTTCTACATTGATTCAAAACTGTTATGGTTTGGATGTAAGGTGTCCCCCAAAAGCTCACATGTGAGATGATTAAGAAGGCTCAGAGGAGAAATTGATTGGGTTGTGAGAATCTTAATCCAATCAGTGAATTAATCACCTGATAGGGACTGAGTGGTAATTGAAGAGGTAGGGTATGACTGGAGGAGATGGGAATTGGGGGCGTGGCTTTGGGGTATATATTTTGTTTTGTTTTTTTTTTGTGGTGCTGGGGGATTGAACCCAGGGCCTTGTGCATGCGAGGCAGGCACTCAACCAACTGAGCTATATCCCCAGCCCCTGGGGTATATATTTGTAACTGGCAAGTGGAGACTTCTCTCTCTGCTTCCTGATCACCATGTGAGCTGCTTCCCTCAGCCACACTTCCCTGCCATGAGGTTCTGCCTCACCTTGAGCTCCAAGAAATGGAGCCTGCTGTCTGTGGATTGTGACCTTTGGAACCATGAGCCCTGGAATAAATCTTTTCCTCCCCTAAAATTCTTCTGGCTGGGTCCTTTAGTCACAACGGTGAAGAAACTGACTAAAACAGAAATCTAGTACAGGACTGAAGAGGTGACTCTACGGTAGAGTGTTTGCCTAGCACGCGTGAGGCTCTGGGTTTGATTCCTGGCACCCCCCCAAAAAAAATATAATATATAAAAATAAAACCATAGATAAAACCCAAAAAGTGGGCTGGGGATATAGCTCAGTTGGTACAGGGCTTGCCTTGCAAGCACAAGGCCCTGGGTTCAAACCCCAGCACTGCAAAAAAAAAAAAAAAAAAACAACCAAAAAGTTCCTTTGTGCCCTTGGCAATCACATTCCCACCCCAGCCTGGGAGCCCAAGCCCTAGGCAACTACTGATGTGCTTTCTGACCCTATCAACTCATTTCGTATTATTCGGTTTCACGTAAATAGACTCATATAGCGTACTTCTTGTGTCTGGCCTCTTTTATCCAACATAATGTTTTTGAAATTGATTCATGTTGTTGTACTTTACTCCTTTTTAATATTAATCTTATTTTTTGATTGACATAATATTTGTACATATTTATAAGGTACAATGTGATGGTTTGATTCATGTATACACATTGAGTAATCAAATCAAGTTAATTCACATATCCGTCACCTTAAACTTTAATCATTTTTTTAAGGTGAGTACATTTCAAATCCTTTCTTCCAACTAGTTGCAGTAGTGCATTGCCTGTTATCCCAGCAATTCAGGAATTGAAGCAGGAAGATGCAAGCTTGAAGCCAGCCTGCACAACTTAGCAAAACCTGTCTCAAGATTAAGGACAAAAAAAAAAGGTTGGGGCTGTAGCTCAGTTATAAAGCTCCCCTGGATTCAAACCCTAGTACCACAAAAAATTAAACATAAACATGGTAGTGTGTGCCTGAAATCCCAGCTACTGTGGAGGCTGAGGCAGGAGAATCACAAGTTTAAGGCCAACCTAGACAACTCAGTGAGATCCTGTGCCAAAAAAAGGGCTAGCCGGGCGTGGTGGCGCACACCTGTAATCCAAGGACTTGGGAGGCTGAGTCAGGAGGATCGGGGGTTCAAAGCCAGCCTCAGCAGCTTAGCGAGGCCCTAAGTAACTCAGTGAGACCCTGTCTCTAAACAAAATACAAAATAGGGCTGGGGATGTGGCTCAGTGGTGGAGTGCCCCTGGGTTCAATCCCTGGTTCCAAAAAAAAAAGGGTTAGAGATGTAACTCATTGGTAGAGTCCCCCAGGGTTCAATCCCCAATACTGCAAATAATAATAACAATGATAAGTGTTATTATTATAATTAACATGGAAGGACTGTTAGGTGATCATTATAGCAGTGTACTTCAGAGATGATGATAGCTTGGACTGAAAAAGAGATGGGGAAAACTGAAAACAGATGGGTATGAAGTCAACAAAATTAATATGTAAGAGCCAGGCACATTGGTGTACGCCTATAATTCCAGCGATGCAGGAGGCTGAGGCGGGAGGATCATGAATTCAAAGCCAGACTCGGCAACTTAGTGAGGCCCCAAGCATTTTAGCGAGACCCCGTCTCTAAATAAAAAATAAAAGGGCTGCAATGTGGCATAGTAGATAAGCATCCCTGGGTTCAATCCCCAATACCAAAACAACAACAACAACAAAACATAACTTACATCTGATAGACACACCATTCCTTTCCATTTCTTCTTGATGTTTCTCTCTGTCTCTCTCTTTTTTTTTTTTTTTTTTTTTTGCTGTGCTGTGATGAAACCCAGGGCCTCATACACTAGGTAAGTGCTCTCTCTACCACTGAGCTACATTCTCAGCCTTTTTTATTTTGAGACAGTGTCACACTAAGATGCCTAGGCTGTCCTCGAACTTGCAATCGTCCTGCCTCATAATTCTGAATAGCCGAGGTTAAGGATGTTCACCACTGCACCCAGACTAAGTCTGTTTTCTAATGTTATGTCAGTGCTCTGTTTGCCTATTTGGAACTCTTTAATGAGGGTCCTATTAGTCTTAAAGCAATTAAGTTTACACTTCCTGGCCCTTCTAATTAAAACAAATTATTACAAACTGCTTGCTACTAGGTTGAGTCATATATGATTATCTTTTCTGAGGCTTGGGATATAGCTAAGTAATAGAGTGCTTGTTTAGCATATACAAAGTCCTCAGTTCAATCCCCAGTACTGGGGGAAAAAAGACAAAAATAAATTAAAAACACATAAAATATGGCAGGGTGCAGTGGTGCACACTTTGTACACCCAGAGACTCGGAAGGGTAAGGCAAGAGGATCACAGTTCAAAACCAGCCTCACCAACTTAATGAGGTCCTAAGCAACCTAGCAAGACCCTGTCTCTAAATAAAATATAAAAAAGGACTGGGGATGTGGCTCAGTGGTTAAGTGCCCCTGGGTTCAATAAATAAAAAAACAAATAAATAAACTTCACCCTTCTTGCATCAATAACAATCAATCAGTGACTTCAAATGATTCCACCAACTCATACCAAGCAGTATCCTAGACATATTAATTGAATGTACACCTATTAATTTCATCCTCACAACAATCGTGGGGGGAGGGACGCCATTATTTTCATAATTTTACAGAAAAGAAAAACTGACTTAAAGAGAAGCTGAGGACTTTTGCAAGGATTTACATCTCATGAACAGTAGGTCCAACATTCATAACCAGACAGTGGATAAGATGTGAAGAAATTGGAACCCTCACACACAGGTGGGAATGTCAAATGGCACCGCCACTGTGGAAACAGTTTGCTGGTTTCTCTACAAGTTAAACATGACCCAGTAATTCCACTCCTAAGAATATATCACAATGAATCAAAAACAGGTGTTCAAACAAAAATTGGTATACAATGTTCCTAGCAGTACTATTCACATTAGCCAAAACACAGAAACAATCCACGTATCTGTTAATGGATGAATGGATGGACAAGTTTTGGCATAGTCATAGAGTGGGATGGATATATTTAGCCATAAAAGAAATGCAAGTACTAAAGCTGAGCAGGGTGGTGCACAGGTAATCCCCATTACCATACAGGCTGGGGCAGGAGGGTCACAAGTTTGAGGCTGGCCTGGGCAACTCAGTGAGACCCTGTCTCAAAAAGGGCTTGGGATGTAGCTCAGTGGTAGAGTACCCCTGGGTTCAATCAGTACTGGAAAAACAAAATGAAATGCTGTGACATGCTACAAAAAGGATGAACCCCAAACTGTTGTGCAAACTGAAAGGGGCCTCAGAGATTCAGGAGTCTGAGGCAGGAGGATCGCAAGTAGGAGACCAGCCTCAGCAACTTAGTGAGGCCCTCAGCAACTTAGTAAGACCCTGTCTTAAAATGAAAAATAAAAAGGGTTGGGGATGTGGCTCAGTGATAAAGTGCCCCTGGTTTCAATCCTTAGTACCCCAAAATATAATAATTGAAGGGAGCCTGATAGAAAAGGTCACAAGTGCTATGATTCTATTGCTATGATATATCCACAATAAGCAAATCCATGAAGACTGAACATGCATTAGTAGTTGCCAAGGGCTAGAGAAGGGGAAAGTGTTAAGCTACTACTGTATGGGTTTGGGGTTTTCATTTGGGATGATGAAGATGTTTTATAACTAGATAGTGACATCGCCATGCTATGTAGTGGTGAAGGTGCTAATGCTACTGAATTGTACATTGTCAAATTGTTAAAATTGTAAACTTTACATTACAGGAATTTTACCACAATTAAAAAAAAAAAGAAAAGAAAAAGAAAAAGACAGAAGCCCAAAGTGTGCACGTAAGGAAAACAATTCTGACTTGCCTGTCACCTCAAATCTTACTACTTGCTTATATTTTGTGCAGCATGGAAATGCACAGAAATCCAAAGTTATCAAAATGGGTTGAGGACATAACTCTGAGGTAGAGCACCTGCCTAGTGTGCGCAGAGCCCTGTGTCCCGTCTCCAGTACCTCATAAAAAACAAGCAACAAAAACAACAAAGTAGCCAAGAAGATGAGCTGTTTTCCTCTGCTTGGGACACCCACCCTGCAGGCAAGCATGCACTCACACCTCACCCCACGCACTTACCCTTTTTCCCTTTGTCCAAGGAATTTCAACTTACCTTGACTGAGCTCAGAGCTCACTATTTCTAGAAAGACTTTCTTTTCTTTTCTTTTTTTTTTTTTTTTGGAACCAGGGATTGAACTCAGGGACACTTGGCCACTGAGCCACATCCCCAGCCCTATTTTGTATTTTATTAGAGACAGGGTCTCACTGAGTTGCCTAGGGCCTCGCTAAGTTGCTGAGGCTGGCTTTGAACTCTCGATCCTCCTGACTCAGCCTCCCAAGTCGTTTGGATTACAGGCGTGCGCCAACCACACCCGGCTTAGAAAGACTTTCTTGACTGCCTTATCCCTCCCGGAACAAAACACCCTCTGGTGTCCTCACAGCTTTAGATCTCTCCTATCACAGCATTTAGTAACTGTGAGGTCAGTGACTGTCGGATTCACCATTGTATCTCCACCACTTAGCACAGGCCGGGCTTTGCACATAGTAAATGTTTCCTGAATGAATAAGTGTGTACCAAATGTTTGTTGTTTTTAACAATAAAAGGTTATGATCTAAGCAACTCAGTGAGACCCTGTCTCGAAATAATATACAGAAAGGGCTGGGAAAGTGGCTCAGATTTAGCCAGGTGTGGCGATGCACACCGTAATCCCAGTATTTGGGAAGTTGAGGCAGGAACATCCAGTTTGAGGCCAACCTGGGCAATTTAGAAAGACCCTGTTTCAAAACAAAATATAACAAGGGTTGTGTGTGTAGCTCAGTGGTAAAGGGCCCCTGGGTTCAATCCCCAGTATCAGCAAAAAAAAGCATTAACTTTTGGAAAGTCTCACTTTGTTAAGTGTGTAGGGTGGAAGTGAGTCCAAGCTAAAAGTCTGATTCTGGACTTAAGAAAGAAGACATTCAAGGGGGAAGGTGAAACCCACACAACTTCTTTGTGTCCTCAAGATCTTCAGTCTTGGTTTTATAATCCTCACTGGAAGGTCAAAAGGGAAACACTGAACTGGTGCCGTCAGGTGGGACTGGCTGCTCATTTTTGTAATATGATGAGAGAAAACAGACCTAGAAATTTGGTGTAGGCAGAATTCTAGAAACGACCTCCAATGAACCTTGATGTTGCCCTTTGCATGTGGGTGGAACCCACGAATAAATAGGATGAGCTGTCAGTCCTGTGATTAGCTTGCTTTATGTGGAAAAGCAAGGTTTCCAGATGGGCCTAATCTCATATTGAGCTCTTCAATAAAAAAAAAATATATATATAATAAAATAGTGTTGTCTGACTAGTGGCAGGAAAATCAAAGGAGCCTAAGAGTTGAAGGACTTGATGCTACACACTATAGATGGCTGAAGATAGAGAGGGGCAGGGAGGAATGCAGGTGGCTTCAGGAGCACAGAGCAGCCCCTGGCTGACAGCCAGCAGGAGAGAGGGACAACCACCCAAATAAGCTTGAAAAAGACTCTTCCTCAGATCTCTAAATAAGACCCCTGCTGGGCTGACACCCGGACTTTGGTTTTGTGACATTTAGACAAAACCTAGTCAGGCCAGGCACAGTGACACACACTTGTAATCCCAGCTGCTCAGGAGGCTGAGGCAGGAGGATTCCAAGTTCAAAGTCAGTCTTGTCCCAGAATAAGAAAAAATAAAAAGGGCTGGGGACGTACCTTGGTGGTAAAGCACCCCAGGTTTCAGTCTCCATTACCAGGAAGAGAGAGAGGAGAAAGAGAGAGAAAGGGAGGGAACCTTGTCAACTCTGGCAGGACTTCTCCCCTAGAGAACTGTAAGCTATGGGTGGGGGTGTGGCTCAGTAGGAGAGCACACTCAGCACTCACAAGGCCCTGATTCAATCCCCGGCATCAAAAATGGGTGAAAAGCACTGTTTGCCAATCAAGCAGTGTTGGCTTAAAGCACTGAATTTGTTATTAGTGATAGAATACAAAACAAGACCTAACCTTTAGAGCTGAGAGTGTAACTCAGTGGTAGAACACTTGCCTGAATGTGCACGGCCCTCCATCCAATCCCCAGTACAAATTTTTTTAAAAAGATATGTTTTAAATGATGTTAATATGAACTAATTACAAAAAAAACCTTTTCAGAGTGCCACCAGGTAGGTTTCAGGCGCTGTGCCACATGGTGTGTAAGCTGTTTTGACAGCTCCAGCCCAGAAGTCCACTTGACTCAGGGCAAAGGTGGTCCCACAACATCACCTTCTGCTCTCTGTTGCTCCAGTCACACAACAATCCCTGCACTTCTCCCCTCCAGCAGGGACCAGTTCTTCAGCCAGGTGCAGGGGGTAAGTATGAACCAGCAGCAGGACCGCTCACGTTTCACCCTTGCCAGACACCCCAATATCACTCTGCTCTATATAAAGGAAGTTGGACCAGGTGCTGCTTGCAGCTTGGAGGCTGAGGCAGGAGGACGTCAAGCGAGTTCAAAACCAGCCTTGGCAATTTGGTGAGGCTCTAAGCAACTCAGTGAGACCCTGTCTCGAAATAATATACAGAAAGGGCTGGGGATGTGGCTCAGTGGTTAAGCATTCCTAGGTTCAATCCCTGGTACCAAAAAAAAAAAAAAAATGAAGTTGGAGGAATTGCCTATCACTGTCTCTGGTCCCAAGGAGGCTGCTGTCAAAAAATGTTAGTTCCCTTTCTCTCTTCCCATCTCCAAGAGCTGTGAAAGAAGGGCATGTGCTCAGGAAGTCTAGCTCCAAGTTCAACAATTCAGTAAACTAAGATAAACTTTTCCTTTTTTCAGAACTGGAAATTGATCTAGGGTCTTGCTCTAGGTAAGCAAGAACTCTGTTACTGAGCTACACCCCCAGCCCTTTTGAGTTTTTTATTTTGAGACAAGTTCTAAATTACCATGGCTGGCCTTGAATTTGCAATTCAACTGCCTCAGCCTCCAGGGTCTCTGGGATTGCAGGTGTGTGCCACGGCACCCAATTTAAAAATAATTTTTAGTAAAAGAAAAATTAGGCCGGGCGTGGTGGCACACTCCCAATGACTCAGGAGGCTGAGACAGGAGGATCATAAGTTAAAGACCAGCCTCAGCAACTTAGTGAGATCTTGTCTCAAAATTTAAAAAAATACAGAGATGTAGCTCAGTGGTAAAGCACCCCTGGGTTCAATTCCTGGTACCAAAAAAAGGGGAGGGGTATTAGAAGTAGACACTTAGGAAAAGAATGCCTGTTTTCAATAGAAACCTGGCTTTTAAGTTGTTTGTTAATGTATTTAGGTTCAACAGAACTATAATAATTGGAGAGTCAACCTCTCTGTTGGGCCAAAAGATGATTTCTCCAGAGAAAGGGCCGTTAAAAGGCACTTTCTCTACCAGACTCTAATTTCCCCTCCAGGGATTCCACACCACCTCAGGTACTCCGCCTCTGCTGGCTGTTTCTGCGGGCGTGCTGACTCTTGCCTACAAAGATGACTAACAAATTACACATTAATGAAGCCCAGTCTTGCTGACAGGTCAGACGAGAGAGCTTTCAATAGGAGAAGCTGCTCTGCCAGCGTGCTGAAGGGCAGCCGGGGCTACAACGTGGCTCTACAACTCCTCCTGTCCCACAGTCCCCAGCAGTGACCTCTGTTAGAACAAGAGCACAGACTCATTAACCTGGAGGCACATTCAGAAATCAGGAGAGAAGCAGGGATTTTATTTTTTATACTCTTAGTATCTCACTTAACACATTCAGATGTGAAATAATGGGTTTAAAGTAGAGTCTGAACCAATCCTCTTGGACTCCTTGGACTCTGGTGTGAATAAGGCCAAGGGCTCGTCCCCAGGGGGCCAGGAAATTCAAACAGAGGCAAATTTTCTTCCATCATCAACACCCCTAATCCTGCTTTGTCATTTCAAAAATGGATGCTGGAAATTCCCAAGGGATTTTAAGGGAACAGTGTAGACAGGACCCTTTCAACACTCCTGGGGAAAGTATGTCTTTCTATTTTTTTCACTGCTGGACCGGTGGTATTCCCAATCAAGGGCCCGCCCCATCCTTACAAAACAAACTTGAGAAACTTTACCTTAGTTGCATAATGCTGAAGTTCATGTTCAAAGGCAGCATATCTCTGAACAAAGGAGACGGAGACCATCAGAGTCTCCCATTTGTAAATGCTTTAGATCCGGATTTCCTTTTAGGTCACAGGTCTCTCTTCCCTCGCCAACCTCATACATAATGCAGTGGCATCCGCGTTTGGTGAAAGCTTGATTGATTCCTTCTGTTTCAAAAGCAATCACAAGAATGAAGCAATTAAACTTAATAACACACAGTAGAAAGAAAACGGCTCTGCGTTTCAGTCCAACCTCAGGAAGATCATGCGGCTTTTGCATAATTTTGAAGAATTTTATGACAATAGTTATATGGGGTTTTCTGTGTACTCCTAATTGAATCAACCTGTCCAAACAGCTCACAATTTATGAAGCTAAAGTGTTCTTAAGTAATTGAATGGGAGGTTTCTTAGGAGGATATTAAAGGGCATTTCAAGTGAGTAAGGACAACATTGCAGACATAATTTATATCTGGGCTCATCCTACAAATAGGCAAACTTCACCAACCTGTTGTCCCAGATCTTTACAAATGATTCAGAGAAACAAATGCTGTCATTCTTTGTATGTTTGCCTTTGTTTTTGGCACTGGTGTTTGAACCCAGGGGTCCACTTAGCTTTATCACCAAGCAACATCCCTATTCTTTTCTTTGAGACAGGGTCTAAGTTCTTGAGGCTAGCTTTGAATTTGTGATCCTCCTGCCTCAGCCTCCTGAGCGGTTAGGTTTACAGACTATCATCATCCATTTTATTTTTTTTATTTTATTTTTTCCATCATCCATTTTAGTCCGCAAAGATAAACTTCATGAGATGGCCCCTTAAATTTTTAGCTAACTTCTTTTTTTTTTTTTGAACCAGGGATTGAACTCAGGGACACTTGGCCACTGAGCCACATCCCCAGCCCTATGTTGTATTTTATATAGAGACAGGGTCTCACTGAGTTGCTTAGGGCCTCGCTAAGTTGCTGAGGCTGGCTTTGAACTCGCGATCCTCCAGACTCAGCCTCCCAAGCCGCTTGGATTACAGGCGTGCGCCACCATGCCCGGCTATATATATTAATTTGAGCCAAATGGAAAAAAACCTACATTTTATGTCTAAATCTAATTTTTCACAAGTTTTACAAATTCATATTTGGGGTTTTCCTGTAAGAGAAATCCCTACATAAATCTTAGTTCTGAGGTACTTCACATGCCTTGCTATTAAATCTATTTCATCTATTTAGAAAATAAACAGTTAATTATTTATTGGTGCTGGGAATTGAACCAAGAGTGTTGTGTGTGTTAACCAGATAATCTACCACTAAGCTATACCCTCAGCCCAAGGTGTCCCCCTTCCTGTGATGCTGAGGAAAACATCACACCACAGCTCCATCCCTAGGAAGTCGCCTGTACTTCCCTTTGTTTGTTTTTGGCAGTGCTGGGGATTGAACCCAGGGCCTGACACATGAATGCTACGGCAGGCGCTTTACCACTGAGTCATATCCCTCACCCTCCCAGGCCTTTTTATTTTTTATTTTGAGACACGGTCCTGCTAAGTTGCCCAGGCCGGCTTCAATTTTGTTATCCTCCTGCCTCAGCCTCCCAAATAGCAGGGATTATAGGCATGAGCCACTGATTCCAGTTCCAAAATTTTGTGAAAATTATTTTGACCAGGTTCAGTGATGCAGCTCTATAATCCTAGCTACTTGGGATTCTGAGGCAGGAGGATCGCAAGTTGGAAGCCAACATCAGCAATTTAGCAAGACCCTGTCTCAAAAGAAAAAAAAAATGCAAAGGATTGGGAATGCTTCTCGGTGGTCAAGTGCCCTTGGTTTCAATTCCTAATACCCCAACAAGTAAGCAAATAATAAATATTCAAGTCATTCTAATATGTGTGTAGAGTATTGGCAAGGGTATGGAGTACTAGGAACTCTCATTCATTACTTATGGGAATGTAAAATGGTTCAGCCACTTGGAAGGCAATTTGCTGGTTTTTCACAAAACTTAAAATTTACTCTTACCACGTGATCCAACAGTCACAATCCTTGGTATTTACAAATTGGTAAGATATGTCCATATAAACACCTGAACACACATTTATAGCAATTTTATTCATGATCGCCAAAACTCGGAAATGATCAAGATGTCCTTCAGTAGGTAAATGGATAAATAAACTGTACCTCTTCACAATGGAATATTAGTCAGCATTGAAAAGTGAAACATCAGGTCATGGAAATACTTGAAGGAAATTTACATCCATATTACTAAGTGAAAGAAACCAATCTGAAAATGCTATGTACTGTGTGATTCCAACTTATGATATTCTGGAACTATATGATATGCTGGAAAAGCAAACTATGGAGATAGTAAAAATATGAGCAATTGGCAGAAATTGAGGGATAAAGAGATGAATTGGCAGAATGCAGAAGATTTTTAGGGTAGTGAACCCTATTTCATACGATGCTACATTGGTGGATGCATCCCATTATATGTTTTTCCAAACTTAAAGAATGTACAACACCAAGAGTGGCCCTGATGTAATCGACTCTGGGTAATAATGATGTATCAGTATAGGCACAATCTCCTCCTCTATCTTATGACAAAGGATATAGATAGTGAGGGAGATTGTACAGGGAATCAGGGAATTACATGAAAACTTTACTTTCTGCTCAATTTTGCTGTGAACCTAAAACTGCTTTTAAAAAATTAGGTTCATTGGCTGGGGGTGTGGGAGAGACCTTGGGCTCAATCCCCACCACTGTAATAAATAAATAAATGGGACTGGGGTTGTGGCTCAGTGGTAGAGTGCTTGCCTAGCATGTGTGAGGCACTGGGTTCGATTCTCAGCACCACATACAAATAAGTAAATAAAGTTTCATCGACAACTAATAAAAATATTTAAAAAAAATAAATAAATAAAAAATAAATAAATAAATAAATAAATGTATTAATTTAATGGAGGGCATTGAATCAGATGCAGTGATGTTTGCCTGTAATCCCAGCAACTCAGGAGGCTGAGACAAGAGGATTGCAAATATGAGACCGGCCTAGGTGACTTAGTGAGGATCCTGTCTCAAAATAAAAAGATCAGCATCCGCTTATTAGAGAAAACATTCAGCCTTCATTTTTGGGGAACTGCCTTTTTAAATTTAGTATGATATTCTCTAATTCCACCATTTACCTACAAATGCCATGATTTCATTCTTCTTTAAGGCTGAGTAATATTCCATTGTGTATATGTACCACATTTTCTTTATCTATTTTTCTGTTGAAGGGCATCTACGTTGGTTCCATAGTTTAAGTATTGTGAATTGAGCTGCTATAAATATTGATGTGGCTGTGTCACTGAAGTATGCTGATTTGGGGTAGAGAAGAATGAAGGAATTTTGGATTGTGCAGAGGGGAGTGAGGGAAGGGGTCGGGTAGTGGGGATGGAAGGACAATAGAATGACACAGTCATTATTACCCTGTATACATGTATGATTACCCTACTGATGTGACTCAGCACCATGTACAGCCAGAGGAATGAAAAGTTATGCTCCATTTGTGTACAATGTGTCAAAAGTGCATTCTACTGTCATGTGTAACCAATTAGAACAAATTAAAAATTAATTTAAAAATATATCCCAACATTGAAGACAAGCAGGATTCAAGGGAAAAGATTTTTGCAATACCAAGGGTGACACCTTTAGCACATTTTTCCCCCATGGATTGTCTTTTAAAGTCTTGCCGTTTTTGTTAGGATTATTAGGTGGTTGGTTTGTGTATTAAAGGGTACTTCCTTTGAACTCCTTGAATTGTATTTCCTATGAATGAAAAAAATAAAATATTTTAAAAATAAATCAAAATATTTTAACTGAAAAAATAAAAATAGAACCGGCGGCAGCGGTGCATGCCTGTAATCCAAGCGACTTGGGAGGCTGAGTCAGGAGGATCGCGAGTTCAAAGCCAGCCTCAGCAACTTAGCGAGGCTCTAAGCAACTCAGTGAGACCCTGTCTCTAAATAAAATACAAAATAGGTCTGGGGATGCGGCTCAGTGGCCGAGTGTCCCTGAGTTCAATCCCTGGTTCAAAAAAAAAAAAAAAAAAACTAGAAAGGACGGGGGATGTAGCTCAGTGGTAGCACACTTGCCTAGCATGGGCTGGACCCGGTGTTCAATCCTCAGCAATGCAAAAACAAACAAAAGCATCATGCTGAACACTGAATTCACACTTTCACTCTAAACTGAGTCTTCCTCCAGTTCTTTCCTCCGTGATTAGTGTCTTTTTAGCTGCACACACATAACCTGAGGATTTGTCCCTGACGGGGCTCTGACATCCGAGCCACCCGTGTGCTCCTGCTGCTTGCCCTCCTGCCCCCCAAGTGTATGCTGTGTGCTGTTATCTCCTTCACTTCTTCCATCTCCTCCATGGAACGTGGGTCACCTGCCTTCATCGCTCACTTTGATACCCGCCCCACAATGCCAATCCATATTCTACCTTGCGGAGTAATTCTTCCAGAAATGGCAACCTGAGTGCTCCCTCCCCGTAACAACCTTCAAAGCATTTCCATTGCTTTGGGCTAGAGACCAAAAAGTACTTACAGGTCCCAGGAAGTCCTGTGTGCCGTCTGGCTTAGGTCTACTTATTGAGTCTTATCAGGAGCTGTTCTCCTCTCAGATGCCTTGGAGCCTGCTCAGACCCTTAAGCACACCTCCTTGATCACCCTTCTGCAGATATTGGCTCAAATACTAACTTCTTAAAGGATTCATCTTGATCGCCCTCCCCCACCACACACACCAGGGCGAGACCATTGCCCTGTCGTGGGCTCTCAAATCACCATGTACTTCCCACTGAGCAATTATCACAGTTCATAAATATAAATTTGGATGATTATTTATTAATGCTTGCCTCCCCATTAGAATGGAAGCTCCCACCATGCAGGGACAAAGTCTGTTTTGCTCACCATTATAGCCCAGCCCTTAGGATAGTGCTTGTTCTGTGATAAATTAATAATAAATATTAAATTAATAGTGTTTTATAATATGATGAGAAGAAATGGCTGCTAATTACTTTTCATGAGAATGTGAGTTTTGCCCTTTAAGATACCGGATTTTTAAAAATGCCATTTTCTAAATGCTGAAAAATATAATAAATGTCCCTATAGTAGGCTAAAGGGTTCATTAAAATGTCAAGTTATTTGTTTTGACTAAAATGATACATTAATATTGTACCTCTGGTTATCTCATCTTCATCAGAAGCTCTGATTCCAAGATTTATTTATCTTTGACTAAAGATCAAATTAATAGAAATAGCATTGGTGCTGTAGCTCAGTGGCAGCCTGGGCTCTTGCCTAAAGTGTACAAGGTCCTAGGTTTGATCACCAGCACTGTAAATAAATAAATAAATAAATAAATAAATAAATAAACAAACATAACATTTAACGGATACATAAACAATGCATTTTGATAGAGATGGGGCAAGGAGTAAAGTCAGCTTCGACTGTCCTGTTGCCTTGGGCACATTATTTAATTTCCCCAGATGTAAAATGATTTACTACATTTTAATCTGGCCAGGTAAGGTGGCACATGCCTGTAACCCCAGCAACTCCAGAGGCTGAGGCAGGAGGATTGCAAGTTTGAGGCCAGCCTCAGCAACTTAGGCCAAGCAACTTAGTGAGACCTTGTCTCAAAATAAAACATAAAGAAGGGGCTGGGATCATGTCTCAGTGGCAGAGCACTTGCCTAGCATGTGTGAGGCACTGGGTTCAATTCTCAACACCACATAAAAGCAAATAAAATAAAGATTCATCAACAACTAAAAATAAAATAAAATAAAATAAAAACATAAAAAACATAAAGAGGGCTGTGGAAATAGCTCAGTGGTAAACTACCTCTGGGTTCAATCCTTAATATCAAAAAAATAAATTAAATTAAATTAAATTAAAAAGTGAGAAAAGGGTCAGTGGTAGAACATCCCCAGGTTCAATACTGGGGAAAAAAAGTTTTTAATCTGGCAGAACTATAAAGATTAAAAATGAAACAAGGGCTGGGGATATAGCTCAGTTGGTAGAGTACCTGCCTTGCAAGCACAAGGCCCTGGGTTCAATCCCCAGCACCGCAAAAAATAAAAATAAAAATGGAAACAATACACTTAAAACACGGTATTTGGCAACTAGTAGCCAATATGACATAACATTAGGGGAAAAAGTATGGGAGGCCTTGGGTTCTATCCCCAGCACTGCCAAAATAAAACCAACACACCTAACAAAGAAAACCTAAACTGCTTCCATAGGCTGTACTACTCTATAGTGGTGTGATTTTAAATTCTCTGTGCCTTTATGCAAGTATAAAATGAAGGTAAAAATATAAACTTCATCACAAAATTGTAACGAATTAACATATCTAAGGCACTTAGAATAAGGGCAAAATTAATAACAGAAAAATCAGAATGACTACAGAATGGTCGAAAAGAGAGGGCAGCTGGGTGTGGTGGTGCACACCTATGATCCCAGTTACTCAGGAGGCTGAGTCAGAAGGATCACAAATTCCAGGTCAGCCTCAGCAACTTAGAAAGGCCCAGTCTCCAAATAAATAAAAAGGGCTGGAGATGGAGATCAGTGCTAAAGCAACTCTGGGTTCAATCCCCAGTACCAGAAAAAAAAAAAAAAAAAAAGGAGAGAGAGAGAGAGAGAACAAAAGGATAGATGCAGGGGTATATACTTACAGTCCCAACCACTCAGGAGGCAAAGGTGGGAGGATCACTTGAGTTCAGATTCGAGACCAGCCTGAGCAACATAAAGACTGTGTTTGTGTACATATATGTATATGTGTATATATATTTCAATGGAGAGCAAAAAATCCTTTTCAGAACTTTGGAAATTTTATTGAAATGTGTAAATTGGCTGCAGACATTACGTTGGGAATTGAAGCTGACAGAGGGAACCATTTTCCGGAATTTTAGAATACCTTGCAAGGTTTGAGAAATACTGAAGTGTCCACATTCTGCCTCTTTTTTTTTTTTTTTTTTGGTACTGGAGATTGAACCCAGGGGCACTCCACCACTGAGCCACATCCCCAGCCCTATTTTGTATTTTGTTTAGAGACAGGGTCTTACTGAGTTGCTTAGAGCCTTGCTATGTTGCTGAGGCTGGCTTTGAACTCACGATACTCCTGCCTCAGCCTCCCAAGTGCTGGGATTACAGGCCTGCGCCACCGCGCCCGGCCCACATTCTGCCTCTTGACCTGGACATTCCAAAGGACTTAACAAAATCTATGGCTACCCTTATTTGTGTCAGTTTCCAAATTTGCAAGTTTAAACTGCACCAGAATAAAACTGTCTTTGCTTTTATTTTAACATTATTTGTGATTCTTGGTTTATAACATATAGCTGTTTTAAATGAGGATTAGCTTTTATTGGGTGGTGGTGGTTACTGAGGATTGAACCTACTCTACCACTGATCTACATTCCCAGCCCTTTTGATTTTTTATATTGAAACAGGATCTCACTGAATTGCCAAGGCTCACCATGAACTTGCAATCCTCCTGCCTCAGTCTTCTGACTGCAGTGTACATGACCATGCCTGACTCCAATGTAGGTAGATGATAGATAGATAGATAGATGATAGATAGATAGATAGATAGATAGATAGATAGATAGATAGATAGACGCCACATTAATTGTAAGGCAGAGATTAATATTAAGCCATGTTACCTTTTATATAAAAACAAAGATTGGCCAGGCACAGTGGCACACACTTGTAATCCCAGCAACTCGATAGGTTGAGGCAGGAAGATCATAAATTCTAGGTCAGTCTCAGCAATTTAGTAAGACTCTCAGAAATTTAGCAAGACACTGTCTCAAAATAAAATATAAAAGGGCTTGGGGTGTGGCCCAGTGGTAAAGCACCCCTGGGTTCAGTCCTCAGTAGCAAAACAAACCAACAAGATTGGAGCCCAGCATGGTGGTACACGTCTGCAATGCTAGCTATGCATGAGGTTTGCAAATTCAAGGCGAGTTTAGGCAATTTAAGGAGATACTGTCTCCAAATAAGAGATAAAAAGGGCTAGGGAATGTAACTCAGTAATAGAGCACCTCTGGGTTCAATTTCCAGTACCACAAAAACAAAATAGCTCAAAAAATTATGCTTCATACCACAAAAACACACACACACACACACACACACACACACACACACACACACACAAAGGGCTGGGGATATAGCTCAGTTGGCAGAGTGCTTGCCTTGCAAGCACAAGGTCCTGAGTTCAAACCCCAGCACCACAAAAAACAAAAAAAACATAAACTTAAAATATTAGTTGCCCTGGAAAGGGAATCTAGGCAGATGGGAGGCAGGAGTGGACTTTCCTTTCGTAGGCTTTCTGAATTTAGATTAATGCAAATAAATTGCCTATTCAAAAATAAATTGCCAGACACAGCAGTGCATGCCTGTAATCCCAGCTACTGAAGAGACTGAGAAAGGAGAATCACAAATTCCAGGCCAACCTCAGCAATTTATAGAGGCCCTGTTTCAAAATAAAAAACAAAAAGGGCTGGGGGTGTGGCTCAGTGATAGAACACCCCGGAGATCAATCCCCAGTAACACACACACTAAAATGATTAATTTACACACACTATAATAATTAATTTAAAATGAAAAAATAGTACAAAACGAAAGTTTTTTTTTTTTTTCAATCTCCAGCACCAAGAAAGAAAAAAGCTGAATTTTTGTGTAATTCTCTTACAGAAGACCTATTTTATGGAATCATAAGCTGGAGGCATAGATCTTTTCCGACTGGAACAGAGAGAGACATAGAATTGGGGGGTATTGGGAAAGAGAAGATTAGACACCCCAAAAGGAATCCAACTTGACTAAAATAGCTAGTAATTTTTAGCTTAATTTCACAATACCAAAGCAAAATTTTTTCCCTGTATCATTTATCTACCTGCATTAGTATTTCCCTGGCAGGTGGCTGCAAAATCATATTAGTTCAATTACAGAACTTCGCATTATATTAAGCAGAACTATTTCCCTGGGGTCCTAATTAAATAAGGTTATCAACTTAATGCCTACAGCATTTGTGCTAAAAAAAAAAAAAAAAAAAAAAAAAGTCCCGTTGCATTATTCTACATACCCTTGGAAAACTGAAAAAGAGAGAATGAATATGTTCTCTCAAAGGGTTAAAATTTCAGAAATGTATTTTTTTTTTTAAACTCACTGGAAAATGGCTTCCACATTCGGAAGCATGAGAAAGGAAAACTATGAAATCATTTTGAATGGATTTGTTCAGCAAGGGAAGAGCGGGCTCATTTTCCACATGGGCTGCCAAGTTCACCAGCCGTAGGGGGAAATCATTTGACTCTTACTTTCTTACTTCACATACATTTTTCAACTACAGTTTTATACAAATGAAAATCCCATTTGGAGATCAGATTCTTCAGATGGATTTAATTTATATTCCACTTGACCAAGTTAATCAGAGCAGGCTTAGGAGGTAACTTTTTTCATTGTGGACTTTGTGTACGTATCTTCTAAGTTATATACAGAAAGTCAATTTAGCAAGTACTGCATCTAACTTAGGTTTTGTACCTAATTACTTTTGGATTGCATTATAATTTTCTTCTGAGCACTATTCTTCTGTCTCCCTTTAAAAGCTACTTTCCCAATCTAGAGTTTCTCTAGGTTCACGGGTAGCTAACTTTGCTCCAGGGACCTGATGTCAGCCTGTAGCTCGTTTGCGCAGTCATAAACATGAAAAGAATGGAACCGACCAGGGCCCGAAACAGGACAAGTGAGTTCTCGCGAGAGATCAGACCTTTAGCTGTCCGTGCTGAGCCCCTTTTTTCTCATCCTACTCTCGTTAGAAAGTAGAAATGAATTAACTTGCTCTGTTGTACAGAGCTGAAGCTGTCGGAATTAACAGACGACTGCATGCCAGCACGTGCGCCCACACATAAATGCGCACCCCGGGATCCACAGAAGGAACTTCTGCCACTTTTCTCTCCCATCAAGCGAAGCCAGAGTAAGCACACCTCCTGCCACTTCATTATGTCAGAGGTTTGTCCCCTCGATTAGTAAATCCACAGAGAGCGGGGACTTCCTGCCAGCCAAATGGTGTAGATGGAAGGGATTCAAATATTTG
Organism: Glaucomys volans; assembly: GCA_020662805.1. Taxonomy (NCBI): domain Eukaryota; kingdom Metazoa; phylum Chordata; class Mammalia; order Rodentia; family Sciuridae; genus Glaucomys; species Glaucomys volans. Next base: position 723,122 of record JAJEJO010001962.1, read on the forward strand.
AGACAGACCCTGCTTTGTGTCTGGTCCTTTATAGATTTTTGCTCCAGCTGAGGGAGCCAGGTCTAGTGCCCTGCTCTCTCCCTAACCCCCTCGTTCCCCCTAGAACAGCTTCTGTCCTCTTTCTTGGTTTTACCTACCTCCCAGCACAATCAAAAGATTTCTGTGTAGTTTACCAGAGACCCTACAAATTCTGGCACGTAGTAGGTGTTCAGTAGATATTTGTTGAGTAAATAAAAATAACAAACCATGGCTATGCATGACATGTTGGCGAGACTGTGGGAAATGATCAGGTCTGTCTGCCCATGTGGATTTGGGCAGTTCTGGGGATTGAACCTGTCACTAGGAGCTGGGTCCTTGTTCCTGATAGCAATCCAATAATGAGGACAAGGTTTTGAGAAAAAAGAAAAAGAAGTTTTATTGCTTTGCTAGCAAAGGAGAGACACAGGGGACTCCTGTCCCAGAGGCTGATTCTGCCCATCAGCAGGACGATTCAAAGGCTATATTCCATGTGTTCTCTGTTGGAGTTGTAATTCATTCGTTAATTTGGAAGGAAGATAGTCATTTCTGAGATCTTCAGGTACCATCCTCAAAGTCTGGATTACTTCATTCCTTTGGTGGGTGTGTAATCAAGGAGAGATAACTCTGCCTAAGATGTGGAAGAAAGGTAATCACGTTTCCCCTGAGATTAGGGAGGGGGAGAGATTAGGGAGGAGCAGGGAGAGAGGAAGAGAAAAAAGCAAGTCCATTTTAAATATAAATTGCAGCAGCAGAGCAGCAAGGGTTATTCAAAGCATAAAGTGGATCACTGTTACAAACCCACTGAGGCACTTACTATCCACTGAGATACATCCCCAGCATTTGGCGGGGAGGGAAGACAGTGTCCTTCTAAATTGCAGAAGCTAGCCTTGAATTTGAGAACCTCCTAACAGACTCCTGAGTCCCTGGGATTATTGGCGTGGGCCAAGGAACCCCAGAGATATGTTAACAATTGTAAATAGCCGCTTTTGAGGGTGGAGGGGAAGGTTTATTTTGCTTTACAAGTGCTAAAATGAATAATTCGTTTTGGGTAAACTAACTTTTGTTACTTAAACTAAACATCACTTCCATGTCAATGGCAGTGAAATTGATAATGACAGCAAGGATTAAGTTCACTGAATACTCACAGGGATGTTAATAGATGTGAAAGAACATCCATTTTACTGACAGATAAACTAAAAAACAGGCAAAGCTATTAACAAAGGATTAAAAGTTCTTTTGTGGGACTGGTTACATATAGGTCAGTGGTAGAACACTTGCCTAGCATGAGTAAGGCCCTGGGTTCAAGTCCCAATGCTGTTAAACAATAAATAAAATAGCCAGGTGCAGTGGTGCACACCTGTAATCCCAGAAGTTTGGGAGGCTGAGGCAAGAGGATTGCAAGTTCAAAGCCAGCCTCAGCAATGTAGCAAGGCCCTGTCTCAAAATTTAAAAAATAAAATAAAAATTAAAAAAAAAAAACCAGGGCTGGGATGTGGTTCAGTGATTAAACACCCCTGGGTTCAATTCCTGGTACCAAATAAATAAATAAAATATAAAACCACTATCACCAGGTGTGGTGTGGTGGTGCACAGCTGTTATTCCAGTAACTGGGATGCCTGCGGCAGGAGGATGGAAAATAGCCTCAGCAATTAAGCAAGACCCTGTGTCAAAATAAGAAAAGGAAAAGATCTGGCTCAATCCCCAGTACCAAAAGCAAGCAAACACCCCAAAACTACAGTATATTATTAGCTGGAGCGTTACAACTATTTAATTCACAATATTTAATAAAGATCAGTCAAAAGGAAGATGTAACTCATCCTTGACAGGTAGCCCTTACCCTAATTGCACACATTAAGGAGACCCAGAGTGTCCAGATAGCCTCCTGGACCGAAAAGCGGAGAGAGAATTTCCTCTTGGGCTTTTGGCTGTTAGCTGTCATTGAGCCAGAGGAGCCTCAGGACTTTCTGGCCAGGGGCCCTTTGCCTCTCTAAAAGGAGATTTATAAATTCCTACCTCATAGGGTTGGGAAGATTAAATCAGTTGATCCATGTAAAGTTCTTAGAACAGTGGCTGGCACAAGTAAAGACTTCTCATAAATACTTGTTAGTATTACTATTATTCTTATCTCAGGCCTTGGCAGATCAGAGACCTCCGCCACTGCTGGACCCTCTCCAAGAGGAAACATATTCATTAAAATTTGTAGTAAGTCTTCTAGGGAAACTAGTGTTTAATGAGCACCAACTATGCTACAGGAAGAAAGCACTTCACATGTATTAACTCATTTACTCCTCATAAAAGCTCTAAAAATTATTACTCACATTTTACCGATGGGAAAACAGGCTCAGTGAGACCAGGTAAGATGAAGCCCAAAGTTCCCTGGAAAATGGCTGGCTTGGATGGCAATAGGTGTGTCTGATTCTCCATCTGGTACTCATTGCACATCATCCACATAAACCACAAAAATCACAAGATCCCTGTCCATAGGAATTGGGTAACTTCTGCAACTACACAGGGCACTGGCCACGTGCTTCTGCAGGACTACCTCTGTCCTGAGCTAGTACCTTTTTTAAGTCACACAAGGACTTTTTATGGATTCTCAGGGGCCCTGGGAATCTGACAACTTTTTTTTTTTCCAGTCCTGGGGATTTACCCCACTGCTTTGTACACTCTAGGCAAGTGCTCTACCATAGAGCTGCATCCATAGTCCTGTTTTTTATTTTGAGATAGGATCTCACTCAGCTGCCAGGGTAACCTTGAATTTGACATCCTCCTGCTTCAGCCTCCTGAGTAGCCAGGATTTACAGGTGTGTGCCCCTGGGAAAAGTTTAGAAAAGTGGTCTATGGCCAAATTCTAAAGAGCTTTCAGAGTCATACCTGACCCTTTGCATGTTACAGCATGGGTCAGTGTTTCTTTTTCTTTTTGCAGTGCTGGGAATTGAAGGTAGGCGTATGGCTAAGCAAGGGTTACTCACAGCCCAGTGTTTAAGTGCAATGTTCTTCAAACCTTTTTAAAATTTTACTAGTGTCTTGATCAACAGTGACACTTTAACTTATCTACTAAATGTGGGAAATGAGTTTTTTACTGATAATAATAGTGGTCTGTTGATAGACATGATAAATGTTAGAAGGGAGATTTTTTTGGCAAAATGAAAGATATTCAAGATATGTGACTATCTAAAATGATTCCAGAGACTCTCCTTGCCCTTGCCTAAGTATAGTGTACACATCTCAAGAGGCCTGAAGCCTAGCCCTTAGTAATTAGGCCCTAGACAAAATTCCTTGGGTCTCCGGCCAAGAATGTTGGAGGTTCTGTGTGATCAATCAAATTCTCTGGAATCTTGGCTTTTACTTAAAAAGAAACCTCTTTGGCTACTTATATCTGTCAGACATAAAACCGATGTCTAGGATACTATCAAAATCTATTCTGGCTCCTATAACAAAATACTGTATACTAGAAGGTGTGCATGGTGGTGCATTCCTGTAATCCCAGTGACCACAGGCTGAAGCAGAGGATTGCAAGTTCAAGGCCAGCCCTGGGCAATTTAGCTAGACACTGAATCAAAATAAAATATAAAGAGCTGGGGATGTAGTTTAGTGGTAAAGTGCCAACCCAGTGGTAAACTGGGTTCTGTAAGCGCAAAAAGGAAAAACGGGAGGCAGACTTCGACGGATTCAGAGAAGCCTTTATTCCTTCGCAGAGTCGGACGTCATTCGGGTCCACTTTCCTGATGGAAAATGGCTGTCAGTTACAGGAGGGATTCTGATTTTTTTTTTTTTTTTTTTGGAACCAGGGATTGAACTCAGGGACACTTAGCCACTGAGCCACATCCCCAGCCCTATTTTCTATTTTATTTAGAGACAGGGTCTCACTGATTTGCTTAGGGCCTCGCTAAGTTGCTGAGGCTGGCTTTGAACTCGCGATCCTCCTGACTCAGCCTCCCGAGTCGCTTGGATTACAGGCGTGCGCCACCACGCCCGGCTGGGATTCTGATTTTATAGGGTAGGAGGAGGGGGATGTAATCATTGTGTACGTGCAGTTTTGACCATCAGGGGTTAGCTGTACAGATTAAAATTAGATGCCGAAGGATGAGTATTCAAATCTTGCCCAATGTCATTCAGGATTAGGTTGACCTGGGGAAGGTCAAGGTTTAGGGCCTAGCATTCCATATCCGCCCTTTTCCCCAGGGCCCAATGTTATCAGGAATGCACTGGGAGAGGTTTAATGGTTGATCAGTCTCCTTTCCCGCTTCTCAAGCCACACCATCCCTTCATTTTTCTTGGGGAGTTATTTTATAGGAATATTATTTTCCATAACCCTTCAGGTTCAATCACCAGTACTAGGGGAAAAAAAAAGTTAATGAATCCTGTTTTGTTTCTATTGTTGTTGTTTTCTCAGTACAGGGGATTGAACCCAGGGGTGCTTTGCCACTGAGCTACCTCCCTAGTCTTTTTTAATTTTTGAGATAGGGTCTCCCTAAATTGCTTAGGCTGGCTTCAAACTCGCAAACCTTTGCCTCTTCAGTCACTGGGTGTATGGCATGTGCCACTAATAATAAATCAACTTCTGTCTTTACTTCCCCTCCTACCAATTTACATTCTATCTTCCACTGTCTTGCTAGCATCTTTTTTTTGTTGTTATCAGGGATTGAACCCAGGGGTGCTTAACCACTGAGCCACATCCCCAGCCCTTCTTATTTTTTATTTTGAGAATGGGTCTTCCTGAGTTGTTGAGGACCTCACTAATTTGCTGAGGCTAGCTTTGAATTTTCTATGTTCCTGCCTCAGCCTCCCAAATCATTGTGATCACAGGCTTAGGCCACCATGCCCCACTTGCATATATCATCTATTCTTCATTCTTTGCTCTTTTGATTTTTCTCCTAGAAAACCCCCAATGCCTCAGCAATCCAGTATGCCTATCATGGGCACCTACAGGCTTGCAAGCATCTCCACCATCCCACCCAACAGTAGCCACCTATGTAAAGGTCCTGCAGACCAGCCAATTCCAATCAATTTTGGCATGAGTCCCAGATCCATCCTGGGATGATTATAATTTCTTCCCCTGGATAATTCGTAGTTGAGATTCAAATAATTGTGTCAGTTTCATTATGACTGAAGACTTGATCAGGAGTCTCATTCAAAATATCCAAAAATGGGCCAGATGTGGTGGTGCACACCTGAAATCCCAGCAACCTTGGAGACTGAGGCAGGAGGATTGCAAGTTTAAAGCCAACCTCAGCAACTTAGGGAGACCCTCTCTCAAAATAAAACATAAAAAGGGTTATGGATGTGTCTCAGTGATAAAGATCCTGGGTTTAATCCATGGTATACAAAACAAAACAAAACAAAACAAAACAAAACAAAACAAAAAAACCCAAAAACCCAAGAATGAGATAACAGGGTCACTGCCATTCAGAATGGATGCAACCATGCTGCAAGCAGCAGGGCCTGGAACCCCTGATATGCCTTTCCTCCCCGCAGTTGTTAGATCATGGGAGGCCCCATGGGTCCTTGAGGAGCATTTGTGAGACTTGATCTGCAGCAATTTACCTGCAATACAGATGTTTTTCAGTATTTAAAAAAATGGTATGTGACACTTGGGAGCTCTGGGCAGCCATGCTTCCTGCCATGTTGTTATAGTGCCACTGTTATAATTTACTTTAAATACTTCCTTATATACAGTGCAATATAGTCATGTGTAATGAACTTTAATCTACCCGCTAGGGGAGGTGAGTTATCATTAGAGTTACCTTTTAGGAATTTACACTCCAGGGATGGTTATTGTTTGAAGTGCCATAATCAGGAATCCGGGCTCCCCAGGTGGCTACTTAACCATTTCAAGGAGCTTTATTGAAATTTATACCAGCGGGTTTATTAATTAACATAAAGGATGTCAGAAGTGCACTTTCACTGATGAAATGAGTGGTCTCACAGATATAAAACTGGTTAGAAAGATAGCACAGCCCTATCACCTTGTGCGAACGAGCAAGAACACTTGACCAGAGTGTAAGTTTCATGAAAGCAGGAACATTTTATTGTCTTTATTCATGGCTGTATATCTAGTCAGTGCTAAGAACAGTGCTTGTGGGATTGAGGAAATAGCTCAGTGGTAGAGCACTTGATGAGCATGCATGAGGCCCGAGATTCAATCCCCAGCACCAAACGAAACAAAAACAACAGGGCCCGACACACAGTAGAAACTCACTATATTCGACATATGGTAAATAAAGTGCTAGAAAACCTGGCAATATAGTAACTTCTAGGTCTAAGTTCCGTTTGACTTTGTGTTGGCTACCCTTCCCCACTGCCATCAGTTCAATTCTTGAAGACCTCTAATGATAGAGTTGAATCTAAGCTGATCCTGCTGTTTGTGTATTGTCGCAGCCACCTAAGCATGAACAAGAGGCTCACAGGCATGCCTGAAGACGAGTGAAGATTTCCTCAACCTTCCATAAGCAGGTTGTGACTTTTCTTTAGTCTCTTTGCTAGTAAAAGTTTATACATGGGAAGAATTTGGACTGAATCTTGCATACTTTATAATCTAGAACCTGATATTAAAGTTATTGGAGAGGGCATTTTTAGCTTCTACCTAAATAAATCAATGGATGCTACTGATATTTGTTAAAAGAACCTGATAGCCATGCATGGTGGTGCATGCTTGTGGTTCCAGTGAACGGTGAAGCTGAGGCAGGAGGATCCCAAGTTCAGGGCCAGACTTGGCAATTTCATGAGACTCTGTAGCAATGAATAAATAAATAAAGGTGGGGAGTCTGGAGATGTAGCTCAGTTGTACACAAAATAATAAATAAATAAGAAAAGAACCTGACAGCTGCTGAATTGCCAAACCGGCCTAGGTAAATTTGTAATACAGGGGAAAAGTCCAGTCTGCCCTGAAAGGGAGAGGTATAAACTTTTGATATCAGCAACAGTACAGACTAAAGGTCTTATATATCAAGGAGGTATTGGTGCTGTATAGCAGTGTTTAGGATGAATCTGTGAGGCTCTCAAAAGAGATATGATTTAGTATGGTGATTCTTGCTTATAATCACAGGGACCTGGGAGGCTGAGGCAGGAGGATCACAAGTTCCAGGTCAGCCTGGGCAACTTAGCAAGACTTCTCACAAAAATAAAATTAAAAAGGGCTAGGATGTAACTCAGTGGTATAGTGCTTGCCTAGCATGTGTGAGGCCCTGGGTTTAATCCCTAGTACCACACATGTTAAACAACAACAAAAAAAAGATTTTAGGGGCTGGAGTTGTGGCTCAGTGGTAGAGCACTTGCCTGGCATGTGTGAGGCCCTGGGTTTGATACTCAGCTCCACATATAAATAAATAAAATTGAACAAAAGATCCACTGACAACCCAAAAAAAAAAAAAAAGAGTTTAGTATGAGACCTATTTTCATTGTATTGTGATAGTTTGTAAGACCAGGATATAAGAGTATCCTCTAGGGCTGGGGGTGTGGCTCAGTGGTACAGCACTTGCCTAGCATGTGTGAGGCACTGGGTTCGAGTCTCAGCACCACATATATATAAATAAATAAAGGTATTGTGTCCAAAAAAAAAAAAAAAAAAAAAAGAGTATCCTCTAGATTTAGCAGTAAATGATTTCTTAAAGATAGTTCTTTTGGGAGGATGGGCATATAGCTCAGTTCGTAAAGTGCTTGCCTTGCAAGCACAGGGCCCTGGGTTCAATCCCCAGCACCACAGAAAAAAAAAAAAAGAAATAGTTTTTAAAAATGTGTGAGATATATCACATTACAGTGATGTGATGGAAGGTTAGAAAGTAGAATAAAAAAGTAAAGTTCATATGTTTTGGAAGTTTGAATGAAAGTAGAATCAATGTGTATTTCATAAGGGTGGAATGTCTTTATTGTGTTAATGAGCTTGTCCCTGGAGGAGGTCAGAAGAGTTCCCCAAGAAGGGGATCTCAACTTGGGACTAGTAGGGGTTTTCTGTTTTGTTTTGTTTTCTCAGTACTAGGAATTGAACCCAGGGACACTCTACCACTAGCTAATCCATGGCCCTTTTTATTTTTTATTTTGAGACCAGGTCTTAGTAAATTGTCCAGACTGGCCTTGAACTTGGGATCCTCCTGCCTTAGCCTCCTGAATAGCTGGGATTACAGATAAGATATGTGCCTCTGTTCCATGATAAAAAGGTTTGCTAATTTGAGTAAAGGCTAGATTGCCATTTAAAGGGGGGAGAGGAACTAAAATATAATAGATTAAATAAGGTAGAACTTTATTTCTCCTCCATGGAACAGTCTAGATTAGGTAAACTGGCACGCACCTTTATACCACAAAGTTGGAGGGAACCACATTCCTTCCCTATGGTTGTCTCACCTCACCACATGTTGAAGCTGTCAAGACACAGTTCTGTTCAGGACATGGGAAAGGAAGTGCACACTAGGTGAAAGCGGTAAACCTCACCTCTGCTCACATTGTCCTAGTGCGAATTTAGTTATGGAACTACCACTAAATGTAAAAAAATATTTAATTCAGTTTAAAATACTATATTGTGGGCTGAGGGTGTAGCTCAGTGGTAGAGCACATATGTAGCATAAATAAATAGATATTTTGGCCGGGCATGGTGGCGCACACCTGTAATTCAGGCGACTTGGGAGGCTGAGTCAGGAGGATCGAGAGTTCAAAGCCAGCCTCAGCAACTTAGCGAGGCCCTAAGCAACTCAGTGAGACCCTGTCTCTAAATAAAATACAAAATAGAGCTGGGATGTGGCTCAGTGGCCGAGTGTCTCTGAGTTCAATCCCCAGTACAAAAAAAAAAAAAAAAGAAAAAAGAAAAAAAAGATTCAAGGAACAGTTAGCCTTGCAGACAGATCACACCATGATGAGACTGCCCCTCTAGGCAGGAGCAATTACCCCAGAAGGGAACTGAGCTTAAGCAGGAGCAGTCATCTCATCATGGAAACCAAATTGCCCCCTCAAATGATGATGACTTCTCCAGGACCTGGCAGAACCAGTCCTGAGATAATAGTATTCAACCAGACCACAGTTAGGTGGAGACTGCTCTTGCTCCCTGCCCCGTTCTTCTCCTATTTAAACCTGAAGCTCATATCAGTACTCTAGAAGATAGGGTCAAGGACCTTTGGTTCCCTTGGTTTCCCGGTATGGTTATACTAAATATTAGATTATTTTCTATTTCCTGATTTTCTTTTTTCTCCTTTGTCATTTGGGCAAGTGGCCAGACCTGGTTTGTTTGAACTCCCTGAAGTCAGGCCTCCCTGGCTTAGGACTCTATTAGATGGCAGTGTACAGAACGGGAAGGCTGGTATCAGATTTCTATTTCTTTCCAGTTCTAAGATCTTATCATTGCTGGGTATAGTGGCACATGACCATAATCACAGCAACTCAGGAGACTACAGTAGGAGGATCACAAGTTTGAGGCCAGCTTCAGCAATTAGAGGGACCCTGTCTCAAAAGAAAAAGTAAAAAGGGCTTAGGGTGTGGCTCAGTGGTAGAGCACACTGTGGGGGTGGGTTTAATTCCCAATACTCCCCGCAAAAATAGACAAAACCTTACAAAATGATGGAAAAGATACTTTTTACTTTGTATTTTGAGACGGGGTCTTGCTAAATTGCTGAGGCTGGCCTTCAATTTAAGATCCTCCTGCCTCAGTCTCCCGAGTCACTGGGATTACAGGCATGCAACACTGTACCAAGGAAGATGTGACCTCTTTTTATGCATATTTTCTTTAAGCTACAAGTCACTCAGAGAATGAGGTCATTATGGTGTTATTGATCTTGTTCACCATGGTAGTATCAACACTCAGAAACTAAATAAAGGAGCCTAAAATCAAGGTGTAAAATGTAACACAGCTTCCAATTTTAGAGAGTTTTTAGAAACATCTAATTTGTAGTATAGCCAGAATCTTGGTTTAAGTATAAGTGGAGTCGACGCAGGGGTTCAAGCATGTCTGGGCATGTCTGGCAAACTGGTGAGGCAGGACTGAAAGGAAACTGCTTACAGGGACCTGAGGCTGCTTTCTAGAACAGAGCACATTTTTAGTGGAAGACAGAATCAGAGAAGCCTTGTAAGAAAGACTTAGTCATTGGATGGGGAGTAATAAATGCAGCGTGGGGAAGCTGTTACTCAAATCTGTCGCTAATCTAGGCTCATGAAAGCATGTCTGGATCTCTAAGGACACGGAGCTCTGACTAAAAACATAAAGAGCTGTTTCACTGAAAACCGTGCAGAATGCGGGGCCCAGCAGCCAGCGTCGGGCTTCCCCTTACAGAGGCCGGTCGACGCGGTGATCTCCAGTTCTTCTGGCTGTGCGGCTCTTGCTGCTGTTTGGATTGTAAATCCTGGCAGGCGCCCGTCGTGCCTAGAACAAGAAAGTGGGGAGGGCACTGGAGAGAAGTTTGAGCATCTGATAGACCCGCCCCAGGGATCCCAGAAGCTGGAGATGTCCTAGGTTAGGAGGCTGAGGAGGTAGGAGAATCAGTGAAATTCAATTTATTCCATTGAGTTACAACCCCAGTCCTTTTTTATTTTTTAATTAATTTTAATTTTTTTTCTTTTTTTTGGTATTGGGGAATTGAACCCAGGGGTGCTTTACTACTGAGCTACATCCCTAGCCCCCTTTTTTTTTTTTTTTTTTTTGCAGTGCTGGGGATTGAACCCAGGGCCTTGATGCTTGAAAGGCAAGCACTCTACCAACTGAGCTATATTCCCAGCCTTTATTTTTTACTATGATACAGGGTCTCACTAAGTTGCTTAGGACCTCACTAAATTGCTGAGGCTGGTCTGGAACTTGCAATCCTCTTGTTTTAGCCTCCTGAGTCATTGGGATTTCAGGCATGCACCACTGTACCCAGCTTCCCTTTTTCCTCGCTAAGTCACTGAGGCTGCCTTCAAACTTACAATCCTTGTCCTTTGGCCTCCTGAGATGCTGGAATTATAGATGTGTGCCACAGTACCTAGCAAAATTCAAGTTATTGTTCCTAATTGGAAGAATAGGTTGATGGTTGTTGAGTTTGATTACCATCCCTTATCAAATAGCTCACATGGAATGATGTGTTATTGGGCAACTTATAATTATTTATATAGAATAACATATTCTCCAAGCTGAAAGGAAAGAACTGCAGAACAGTGATCCTCAATCCATGAAAGATCAGTGCTGGGAACCAGGGCCTCTAGCATGCTCTATACAAAGCTACACCCCCAGCTCAGAATTTTTTTTTTTCCAGTGGAACGATGGGTTTGTAAATTATAGTAAAGGTGAGTTACCAGAATAATTAAATAATTGATGACATAAAAAATAAAAGCCCTAATTTTGGAGGCAGGGTACTGGGGATTGAACCCAGTGGCACTCAGCCACTGAGCCACATCCCCAGCCCTATTTTGTATTTTATTTAGAGACAGGTCTCACTGAGTTGCTTAGTGCCTCGCCATTGCTGAGACTGGCTTTGAACTCAGGATCCTCCTGACTCAGCCTCCCGAGCCGCTGGGATTACAGTATGTGCCACTTTGCCTGACAGTTAAGCTCTAATTTTTTTTATTACATTAGTAATTTTATGTAGTTAGTTGTTATAGAAATATCTATAAAAAGCTAATTTCAGCAAGGACTTTTTTTTTTTTTTTTTGGTGATGCTGGGGATTGAACCCAGGGCCTACGTATATGTAATAAGGCAAGCACTCTACCAACTGAGCTATATCCCCAGCCCCAAAAGCTAATTTCAGTACTTATCTATTTGCTGACTGGTAATGAACAGCCTGTGATGGGCACTGTTCTGCAGACCACATTTAGTGCAGTATCATCCAACTTCTCACCTGCTGTTGCTGGAAGGATCCATCACCTGGAGGTCCTGCCTCTAATTACACACTTCAGGGACTTAAGCTTTGAGAGCGGAGCACTGATATTACATGGGAGAATGGCTGTGTTCTAAGGAGATGCAGGCAGTGGGGATAGTGATGATTCCAACTAAACCAAGAGAAGACAGGAAAAGTAGGGTGGTGGAAGGAGAGAGCATTGTCAAGACACTTAAAATATACTGAGCTATATCCCCATCCCATGCTTTTTTATTTATTTATTTATTTTTTGGAACTGGGGATTGAACTCAGGGGCACTCAGCCACTGAGCCACATCCCCAGCCCTATTTTGTGTTTTATTTAGAGACAAGGTCTCACTGAGTTGCTTAGGGCCTTGCTAAGTTGCTGAGGCTGGCTTTGAACCCACGATCCTTCTGCCTTAGCCTCCCAAGTGCTGGGATTACAGGTGTGCACCACCGTGCCCAGCGCTTTTTATTTTTGATACAGGGTCTTACTAAATTGCCTAGGCTGGCCTTGAACCTGTGACCCTCCTGCCTCAGTCTCCTGAGTTGCTGGATTACAAGGCACCTGGTTCACATCACAACTTCATTAAAATGTCTCAATGTATACCCATTGTCTTTCTATGTCAAAGCTTTTAATTCAAAACCTTCTGTAATCTAATCTTTCAAATAAGTATATATATTCAATGGCTTCCTTTTTATTTTCCTTATGTCTTTGCATTCCAAATCTGACACATTTTCATTTATGTTTGCAGATATCTGGTTTGAAGCCACTTCTTTATTTTCTGCCACAAGATATAGTACAACCCCAAGAAGATCCAAGGGTTGCAGAGTTTTGACATAACTGATGAGCAGGAATTATGTATGGCTGACTTCTTGCTGAGGTATTCTGAAAAAACATGACTCATAAAAACAGCAAATTATCTGTATCTCTGTATCTGAATCTTAATATAATACTAGGTGCAGTTTTTTTCACAACATTTACTAGAATCGGTCCAGAAAAAAAGCAGAACGGAGGGAGATTCCTCAGACAACTTGGAATGGACCCACCATTTGACCCAACTATCTCACTCCTCCGTTTATACCCAAAGGACTTAAAATCAGATTACTACAGTGATGCAGCCACATCAATGTTTACAGCAGCTCAATTCACAATAGCTAGATTGTGGAACCAACCTAGATGCCCTTTAATAGATGAATGTATAAAGAAACTGTGGTATATATACACAGTGGAATATTATTCAGCCACAAAGAAGAATAAAATTATGGCATTTGCAGGTAAATGGATGGAGTTGGAGAATATCATGCTAAGTGAAATAAGCCAGTCCCAAAAAACCAAAAGTCAAATGTTTTCTTTGATAAGTGGATGCTGATACATAACAGTGGGGGGCAAGGGGTAAGGGAAGAATGGAGGAACTGCTGGATTGTGTAGAGGGAAATGAGGGGAGGGGAGGAGGGGGGGAGGAAAGATGGTGAAATGAGACAAACATGGTTACCCTAGGTACATGTATGATTACATGAATGGTGTGACTCTACATCGTGTACAACTATTTGTACTCGCGATTCTCCTGCCTCAGCCTCCCAAGTGCTGGGATTACAGGCATGTGCCACCGTGCCCGGCATGCAATCTAATCTTTAACTTGTTTTTTCTTTAATCTTTCTAGCTGCAATTTCTTTGATTAATTAGCCCTGTGGGGAATTAGGGTTTGCCTTTTTTTTGGTGGTGGTGGTACTGAGGACTGAACTCACAACTCACACATAGTAAGCAAGTGCTCTTCCATTGAGCCACACCTCTAGTCCCAGTTTTTTTTTTTCTTTTTGGTACTGGGGATTGAACCCAGGGGAGCTTAACCATGGAGCCACATCCTCAGCCCTTCTTATATTTTACTTAGAGATAAGTTCTTACTAAGTTTTTTAGGGCCTCTCGTGGTTGCCAAGGCTGGCCTTGAACTTGAGGTCCTCTTACCTCAACCTCTGGAGTAGCTGGGATTACAGGTGTGTGCCACCATTCCTGGCACAGATAAACTTTTACCTTTTTCCAAGCATTACTTCTCCTGAAGTTCATCCTCACATACAATTCATTTCTATTCACTGTTAGAAATACTGGGGTCTCCGCCGGGCGCGGTGGCGCACGCCTGTAATCCAAGCGACTTGGGAGGCTGAGTCAGAAGGATCACGAGTTCAAAGCCAGCCTCAGCAATTTAGCAAGGCCCTAAGCAACTCAGTGAGACCCTGTCTCTAAATAAAATAGAAAACAGGGGATGGGGAGTAGCCCTAGGGGGGAACTGCCCCTGAGTTCAATCCCTGGTTCCAAAAAAAAAAAAAAAAAAAGAAAAAAAAAAACAAGACAAAACAAAAAAGAAATACTGGGGTCTCAAAAGGAATCAAATACGTGCTCAAGAAGTAGTTAAGTAAGGCACACTTTACTTCTGTAGAAGGGTGTACTACTAAGGAAGTCTGGCAAGCATGTACACTTGGGCAAGCAGTCCATCTGGTTTGATGGCAGCACTGCCTGTTGTTCTGATGGGAGGAGCTTGGGTTTATAATCTACATGATTGGCTAATTTTTAAATTGGGGCGGGCAAAGGGAAGGGTTATAGTTAAAATGGCTACTACTGGATATAGATTGGGAAGCTCAAAATAGTTAGGATTGGATCTTACATTCCAATTAAGGCTAAATACTATATTCTTTTTTTAAATACTATATTCTTTTTTTTAATACTGATTTTTTTTTTTGTATCAGAGATTGAACCCAGTGATTAAACTGGCTGTGATATTTGTATTTTTTACTTTGAGATAGGGTCTTGCTAAAGTGCTGAGGCTGGCCTTGAACTTGCAGTTCTCTTGCCTCAGCCTCCCAGTCTACCATTGGGATTACAGGTGTAGGCTACCACAATTTACTAAATACTATTTTCTGAAAATGGACCAATGTACTTTCTATTTCTCACAACTCTGTGACCCAGCTCTAAATAATGAAGCTAGATGTAGTTATATGTTTTGCTATATGCATCTGTTCTAATACTACATACTTTAAAAAGCTTTTCTTGGTGAACTCTGAAAAGTGAACCGTGTCCAGCTACTCTGGAGGCAGAGGCAGGAGGATCTCAAGTCCAGGCCAGCCTTGGTAACTTAGTGAGACTAATCTCAAAATAAAATAAAAAGGGATGGGAATATAACTCAGTGGTAGTGTACCCCAGCATGGAAAAAACAAAGCAGAACAAAGAACCCCTTTCTTACCAGGCGCCCCCTTGGTGCAGGCCTGTAATCCCAGCATTTGGGAGGCTGAGGCAGGAGGATGGCGAGTTCAAAGCCAGCCTCAGTAACTTAGCAAGGCCTTAAGCAACTCAGTGAGACCTTGTCTCTAACTAAAACACAAAATAGGGCTGGGGATGTGGCTCAGTGGTGGAGTGCCCCTGGGTTCAATCCCCAGTACCAAAAAACAAACAAACCAACCCCCAAAATACCCCTTTCTTATCTTTTTCTAAAATTTTTTTTTTTAGTTGTAGATGGACATGATACATTTATTTTTTTATTTTTATTTTATTTTGTTTTGAACCTGGGATTGAACTCAGGGGCACTCAGCCACTGAGTCACATCCCCAGCCCTATTTTTTTGTATTTTATTTAGAGACAGGGTCTCACTGAGTTGCTTAGGGCCTCGCTAAGTTGCTGAGGCTGGTTTTGAACTCTTGATCCTCCTGCCTCAGCCTCCCAAGTGCTGGGATTACAGGTGTGCGCCACCACGCCCGGTGATACATTTATTTTATTCATTTATTTTTATGTGGTGCTGAAAATCGAACCCAGTGCCTCACACATCCTAGGCAAGTGCTGTACCACTGAGCCACAACCCCAGACCCCTTTATTTTCAGTTAAACTGGGAGAGTTCTTTATTTTCAATCCAGGATGGTGGGACAGTCCTTATCTTTTTCTTTCTTTCTTTCTTTTTTTTTTTAGATATTTATTTATTTATTTATTTTTGTTGATGAAACTTTATTTACTTATTTGTATGTGGTGCTGGTGCTGAGAATCGAATCCAGTGCCTCACACATGCTAGGCAAGCGCTCTACCACTGAGCCACAACACCAGCCCTAGATATTTATTTTTACAGACTGCATTTTGATTTATTGTACACATATGGGGTACAACTTTTCATTTCTATGGTGGGACACAATGTAGAGTCATGCCATTCATGTACTCATACATGTACATAGGGTAATAAAGTCTGTCTCCGTCTACTATCTTTCCTTCCCCCACCTCCTCCCTCCCCTCCTTATCTTTTTCAAAGAAAGGCTTTGAAGTTTTCAGTGTTTCAAATTAGTACCTTGCAGTGTAGGTAGTGTGAAGGTATCTTGTAAACAATAATATCTCATATTATTATTTACTATTTCAACTTTTGCTTTCCCTCGAGGCAACATTTCCATCTACCAGCACCCAAAGGACTAATACTGGTGTACTCATGGTATAATGAATACTTTCTAGGATGTACTGGAGCAGACTCGTGGCTTTTTAAATTTTTCGCCAGTTCTGACAGTGGAACCCAGGTCTTCATGGGTGCTAGACAACACTAGGACTGAGCTACGCTGCTGCGGGAGACTGTTTTAAGGTAATGGGTTCTAGATCCTCATTTCCCTTGAATAAGCATCCTAAAACTTGACTTGCCAGATCAAATCCCCTGGGGTCAGGATGTAATGTGGGCTCCTCTCCACCCTCCCCTTATCCCAATTGCTTTTCTTTAACAAAGGCATGACTTTTCCTCATCTAAAATCTTTCTAAGGGGCAATACCTCTGCAAAAATCTTCAGGGCTTCACAAAAGGGGACATTTAGCTGGTGAATAAAATGGGTAATATCCTTTGTGTGCTGGGGTGGTGGTGTTCAATTACCTGCTTTCAAGAGAGTTGAGAAAGCCTAATCAGAATTGCCATTAAAAGTGTTTTTTTCTTTGTTAGAACTTTATGTGATTTAG
This sequence comes from Glaucomys volans, assembly GCA_020662805.1. Taxonomy (NCBI): domain Eukaryota; kingdom Metazoa; phylum Chordata; class Mammalia; order Rodentia; family Sciuridae; genus Glaucomys; species Glaucomys volans. The sequence continues at coordinate 739,891 of JAJEJO010001962.1, forward strand.
TTTTTGGAAGGGGTTTGAAGAATTGAGTACCATGACTTTGAGAACTGCTATTCATTCTCTTCTGCTTATTTATGCGAACAAATTTTCTCAATGCTTGTGCCCATGGAATTGAAAACCTGGAACAGAATTGATGCTGAACTTTCTCATTTCGGCAATACTCATTCACTATTAAACTAGTTGGAAAAAAGTCTATCCAACTCCATGTCCCAAAGATGCATTTCCAATAAAATTTTACTTTTGGGTTTAATACTTAATTACACACAATTTCAAGTTTATTTATTTTGATCAGTTGACATGAGACTCTTTAAAAGCTTTATGGTCATAGAAAACATACCACCTGTAAATTTCAGCTTACACATTTTTACTACAGGGAAACGTGGTTAAGATGATCAACAAGAGTTCAGTATAAAATGGATCATTAGGATAAAATTCAGGGGTGGGGTGTGGAATGTAAATATGAGTTCCAGAAAACTAAAAAAAGATTTGAAGTTCTCCAAGTATAAAAAGGATTGAATTTAAAAAGTGGATATTAGTGGATATTAATTCCTAAGGTAGAGTCCATTGGTTACATTTAAAAAAATGAGACAGCTAAGCATGGTGGCACACACCTGTAATCCCAGAGGCTGGGGAGGCTGAAGCAGGAGAATCCCAAGTTCAAAGCCAGCCTCAGCAATTTAGCTCAGGACCTCAGCACCTCAGCAAGACCCTGTCTCAAAAAAAAAAAAAGGGGGGGGGGGGCTGGGGATGTGGCTCAGTGGTTAAGCATCCCTGGACTCAATTTGCCCTGGTACAGACAGATGAAATTAACAAGCTGAAAAAAATGCAGATGTCACTTTAAACTTTACAGAACTGTTTTAGGGGGCTCAGAAACTCAAAAACTTTAAGACCTTGAACGAAAGATGTTTGCTTCCAGTTTGTGATCTCACCATCCCTTGGGATATTCAAACACAAATTAGATTTAAACCTGTGGCACTGTGTTGCGCACGTGGATTTAATGCCTTGCACCACGGTTCTTATTTTTGTTCGTTTTAATCGCCTCTCCTTCTAGAATGCAAGCTCTCAGAAGGTCAGGCACTTGTTCGATTTCTGGATCGGCGCCTGCATCCAGGGGCCACTCCCCAAACACCCCCTGAATGAATGACTCAATCCTGAGAAGGCGGAGGGCGGTTAAAAACCCCGGCCCGCGTTCGGCCTCGAAGCCCGGGAAGGCGTGGGAAGGCCGCGAGGAAACTCCGAGCACTCGGCTGGGCCGGGCGGGGGCGCGGGCGCAGAACTCGCCGCGGGGGAGGTGCCGTCTCGTGCCGCCGCGCAGGCGCGCAGCCGTCTCCGCGTGAGTGCGCGCAGTCGCGCGCCTGTCCCCGCGCGGGCTCCGTAGCGCGTGTGCAGGCTGACGCAGCTCGCGGGCCCTCCTCCTGCTCTGCAGCGGCGGCAGCGGAGTTTTGGGCGTTTGGGAGGGGGCGAGGGAGCGAGAGTCGAGAGAGGGAGGTGGCGGCGGCGGGGAGGAGGAGGAGGAGGAGCAGGCGCCGCCATGGCCGCCGCTATCACCGACATGGCCGACCTAGAGGAGCTCTCCCGCCTGAGCCCTCTGCCCCCCGGCAGCCCTGGCCCAGCGGCGCGGGGTCGGACTGAGCCCCCTGAGGAGGAGGAGGAAGATGAGGAGGAGGAAGAGGAGGCGGAGGCCGAGGCGGTGGCGGCGCTGCTGCTGAACGGCGGCGGCGGTGGGGGCGGCGGAGGCGGCGGCGGAGTGGGGGGCGGCGAGGCGGAGACGATGTCGGAGCCGAGCCCTGAGAGCGCCAGCCAGGCTGGGGAGGACGAGGACGAGGAGGAGGACGAAGAGGAGGAAGAGGACGAGAGCAGCAGCAGCGGCGGGGGTGAGGAGGAGAGTAGCGCCGAGAGCCTGGTGGGCAGCAGCGGCGGGAGTAGCAGCGACGAGACGCGCTCGCTGAGCCCCGGCGCCGCCAGCAGCAGCAGCGGGGATGGGGACGGCAAGGAGGGCCTGGAGGAGCCCAAGGGACCGCGGGGCAGCCAGGGCGGCGGCGGGGGCGGCAGCAGTAGTAGCAGTGTCGTCTCCAGCGGTGGCGACGAGGGCTACGGTACCGGGGGAGGCGGAAGCAGCGCGACCTCCGGGGGCCGGCGAGGCAGCCTGGAGATGTCGTCGGACGGGGAACCCCTGAGCCGCATGGACTCGGAGGACAGGTCAGTGCACCGAAGCGTTTCCCCCTTCCCTTCCTCCTCTCGAACTCCCGGACCCCTCACAGGGACCCAGGGACTTTTTGCCGTGATCCCCCCGGCCCCCGAATTCTCGGCCCCTCCCCCAGGCTCTCAACTCGGAAATCCCTGGCCGCCGCCGCGCCCCTCTCGGATAGCGGCTTCCAACTCTCAAACCATTCCCCCCCAACTCTGCTTTCCCCGCCCTCTTTCCCCTTGGCTCAGCACTCCTTTCGGACCTAAGGACTGCTCTAACTTCGGAGACAATCCCCAAACAGGCCCAGACCCTCTGGCGGAGCAGAAGAGGGCCTTGATGTATACCTCGGTACACAAGGTTAGCTTCATCCAGCCGTGTTCGTGAACACTTGTCAGAACTATAATTGACAAGTGTTTTCCAATATGGCTGGTCTCGTTTGGCTTTAACAGAACTTCCTTGTCCAGGGAGGAGACCCTATCACTTTTTTCTACTTTAAAAAAAAAAAAAGAACAATTGTTTTATATTTAATCATTACCACCAGAATTCCGTATTTGTACCCAGTAATGTGGTCACCAACGAGATTTTAATCTTCCCTGTTTGTTTTCTGATCAAATCCAGGAGAAAGTTGAAAACCACAAAAATCATTGTGGAACAAAATAGTGAATTGATATCCTTTTAAAATAACTTTGCTGAATCAAAGAGGGTTGGAATGGTAGCAGAATGTAAAACAGTATGTAGCCTAAAATCTTTATTACATGGTAGTATTTCTACATGAGAGTCATGATTTAATTGATAATATTTAAAGTCGTGTGGTGGTGAGGTCTTCAATTAGTATTTTTGTAAAACTTGTTAGAAATAAGGTGGAGATTGACAAATACGTATCCCCTTCTTTTTTTTCAGGACATTTTACCAGAAGTAATAGTATATGCTTCAGTTATTACCATTATTTTGATCTCTTTGGAATACTTAATATTTTAAGTAGTTGTTTTTTAGTGTAGTTTAAAAAGTAGAATGAAATCATGCATATTATGCTGCTTTTAAAGTATATTAGCATTTATTTTGATCATCTGCTAATGTTTGTAGAATTTTTAAAAGTTGACAGTGATTTTGATTTAATAGTTTGAGCATTCTGAACTTTTAGGAATTCTAATTGTTAAAAACCAGAATATTTTGAAAATCTAATATTAAGTTCTTTTTGACATTTACTTTAACACCTAGTTAACAAGATACCTTGAGTAGAGTAAAGTAGACTGTTTAAACCTTAGAAAAATTTTGAAGTGTATAGGCATGGAGATGTATAGGAAGGAGAACATCAGAAAATTAAAAATGTATGTGAAATCCTGAATGAAGCATGTGCTATATATAATTTTACTATTTATATTTTTCATTGATAGCACTACACATTTGAAAAGTTGACTATACAATCAGCATCCATTGCAGTTTTTCTGTTTGCCTAGAAAGTGTATCTATCGCGGGTGTGCACACACATTTGCCTTGCACTGCAGTTTAAATGTTTCCATCTCTTCCTTACAACTATGGTACAAGATAGGTAATATTTTGACTTCCATTTAACAGATGAAGAAGCAATTTGTGTGTATGGCATGGAAATGGTAGAGCTGAATCTACCATCTACCAAAGGTTCTCAAGTTCAGTATCTCCACTTGAGAGTTATAAACCTCCTTAAATAACAAGTGGTATGTGTCAGTTTTGTTTTAATTAGCATCTATCTATTATATCACTTCAGGAGACAGTTATTGGTCAGGTGAAATTTTGGTTTCACTGGATATTTATTTGAATATGTAATTTTTACACCTTATCTCAGAGTAAGGGGTAAAATTGGTCTTACAAGCTCCCCCCAAAAAGATTAAACTTGATAGACAGACTTTTTTTTAATGCTTAAATACTAGAGACTGTAAAATAGTTTTATTACTTCATGGTAGTAGATTTGTCACTTGTATGAGAAAACCTAACTAGTGAAACTGGACTGTGATTCTTCTTTCTTTCTTTTTTTTTTTTTTTTTT
>JAJEJO010001962.1:744197-755851 GCA_020662805.1 Glaucomys volans
GTGTTTTAAGTGTATTGTTTCCATTTTTATTTTTATTTTTTGCGGTGCTGGGGATTGAACCCAGGGCCTTGTGCTTGCAAGGCAGGCACTCTACCAACTGAGCTATATCCCCAGCCCCCTGGACTGTGATCTTGATCTTAATTCTGAAATAGCCTCCTTGTTGACTTTGCAATTTTTTTCTTTGTTTGTTTTCAGTTACTTTAAATTTGGGAAAGATTCATAATTCTTACAAACTATACTTTAGGTTATACAAGTTTATGTGGATATCATAGGATGATTTCATGTTACTCATTTGTAATCAATGGAAGAATATAGTATTAAAGTGCTTTTAAAAAATTGGAGGCATTCCTGTGACAGGGATTCTATTATCATTAGAACTTTGTTTATATTGGAATGTCTGTTCTGTTTTTCTATCGTTTTGAAATTATATTGTACTTTTGAATTTATCTGGTAGGCTTTAGACTATTGAAATTGGTTAAATATTTTTGTTGGTGCTTTTTATTTTTATTGTTACATAAATGAATGGAGGATCACTTTACTAGCTACATGCCCAGCCCTTTTACTTTTTAATTCTGAAGCAGAGGATTGCTAAGTTGCTTATGGTCTCACTTATTTGCTAAGGCTGGCCTTGAACTTGCATTCTTCCTCCCTACCTCCCCTTGACCCTGCACAGATTATAGGTGTGCTGTTTCTTTTTTTTTAAAGAGAATCTGCCAGGTGAGGGGAGGCTGAGACAGGAGTTCAAAGCCAACCTCAGTAAAAGCCAGATGCTAAGCAACTCAGTGAGACCCTGTCTCTAAATAAAATACAGATAGGGTTGGGGATGTGGCTCAGTGGCCAAATGCCCCTGAGTTCAATCGCTGGTAGGGCAGAGGTAGAATTAAAACAAAAGGCTAGAGTTTGTGACCTGAGATGTCATTTACAAACATGTATTGAAAGTATTGGGTGATGAAAAGTAACTAATTTACAAAATGATTAAATGGCACTTGATACAAAAAATATTGATTATTTTTCCTAGGAGAAAGTTATTCAAAGCCAGTGTAAATTTGCAAACATTTATTTTGGATTGAAAGTCTAAAGTTGATATATAATACTACTTTTTCCTTTAGTAATGAAGATAATAGAATTTTCTTTAGAGGGAATATTTAGGTGTGTGAGCCCACTAAAAAACTAGCTTTTCTTTGAATTTAAACTTTAGGTATTTTTAAAAAAAGTTAACTATTCTTTAAGTTAATTTATGACACTAAGTTAACTTGAAAAAATTATTTTTAATACATTTCCTTTTTCTTATTTCTAGTAACTGTCATATAAAAACATTTAAGGAAAAAAACAATTTAGGAAGCATTTGTTGAGTGAATCATCCAAAGATGAAAAGGGTTGTTATTTTTATGGTTTTTCTTCCTCCAATATAAACCATGACTTCTTTTGAAAAAGCTAAATTGGCCTGACCTGGCGGTACACGACTATAATCCTGGTGACTCAGGAGGTTAAGCAGGAGGATCACAAGTTGGAGGCCAGCCTGGGTAACTTGGTGAAACCCTGTCTCAGAAAATAAAAAGGGCTGGGGATGAAGTTCAGAGATGTAGCACCCTTGGGTTTAAGGCCTAATACTACACACACACACACACACACACACAAAAATTCTAAGATAACTTTCAACTTCTTCATCAGTCTTTCTGGATAATTCCAGGTGTCAAGTGGAAAGTGCATATGTATGCATTGGGGGAGTTAATAGGAAAGGGTATGTATAGTACAGAAGTTAATGGTCAGCAAAGTACACTTAACATTTTATGGGTCAGAATTTGGAACTCCTAGCCCTGTTAGTTGCAAATTTTGAGATGTAGCTTTCTTGGACATTAGGAAAATTGTATAGTCCAGTATCCCAGTAGTATGATTAGGAAGATCTTTTTCCTAGTGTAGAGACTAAACATCTAAACTAGAACATTGCATGTTGGGGTTTTCAAGATTTACTAAGGATCAATAAAATACTTTGTGGAAAGTAATATATTGTTCCTACTTCATGCTACAACTCCCTTTCACTAGCTATCCCTTTCAGTTCAACGGCAGCTGTTTGCAGTCTGTCTGATTCCTTTTTTTTCTCTCAGTAGTGGGGATTGAACCCAGGGCCAAGCACATGCCAGGCAAGTGCTCTACCATAGTGCTATATATATATCCCCAGCACCCCCAGCCCCTGGTCTTTCAAAAATTATTATGACTTTTTTGGTACTAGGGATTGAAACCAGGGGTGCTTAACCACTGAGTTATATCCCCAGCCCATTTTATTTTGAGACAGGATCTCCCTAAGTTGCTTAAGGTCCTGCTTGGTTGCTGAGGTTGGCTTTGAACTTGAAATCCTCCTGCCTTAGCTTCCCATGTTACTGAGATTACAGACATGTGCCACTGTGCCTGGCTAAATTAAATTTTATTTTGAGACAGGGTCTGGTTAAGTTTCCCAGGCTGCCCTCAAACTTGTAATCTTCTGCCTTTCTTTTTTTTTTTGAACCGGGGATTGAACTCAGGGACACTCGGCCACTGAACCACATCCCCAGCCCTATTTTGTATTTTATTTAGAGACAGGGTCTCACTGAGTTGCCTTAGGGCCTCGCTAAGTTGTTGAGGCTGGCTTTGAACTCGCGATCCTCCTGCCTCAGCCTCCGGAGTCACTTGGATTACAGGCGTGTGCCACCACGCCTGGCTCTTCCTGCCTTTCATAGAGGTAGGATTACAGTTATGCAAATTTTTTTTGCAGTTTTTTTTTTTTTGTGGTGCTGGGGATTAGAACCCAGGGCCTTGTGCTTGTGAGGCAGGCACTCTACCAACTGAGCTAAATTCCCAGCCCAGCACCATTTTTTATTTTGATGAAATATAGGAAAAAGAGCTTCTAATAGTTCTCAGTTTTCATTGGTAACGTATTATTGCTTTCAGTTAAGGAAGATTTGGCTGTGTTAAGAAATGAAACAAGGACAGTAAAAACTCCCACGGATTTCATGATTGTACTTTATGGAGGGTTCTTTATTTTATTTTATTTTTAAAGAAACATTGACTTTTTTTGAGCCAGTTAGGAAGTCCTATATATAGGCTAGGTTGCTACCAAACACGGATATTACTATGTGTCGGACTTTTTTGTGTGTGAGATAGGACAAAATGCTTCCTACTTCATCCATCTTGCATATTGCTGTTAGACTTTTAATCTAAATAGGTTTTTCCATAGCTCTTAGCAGAAAGCTTCCCTAAATCTAATGTGACCACAGATTTCATTCTTTGCCTATTATATTAGTTATTTAATGCTGGGTAACAAATTACCCCATAATTTTAGCAACTTGAAGGCTGAGTCTCATGAGGTTGCAGCAGAGTTATTGGTAGCTCTGGAGTGAGATAGGTAGTACCATTCTAAGACAACTCACTTGTGTAGCTCTTCAGCAGGAGGCCTTAGTTAACTTAGAAACTCAACATCTCCATAGGGCTGTTTGTGTAGCCAGTTTCTCCCAAGAAAAAGAAAAATGAGGAAGCCATATTGATCTTTTATGACCCAAATATATTTGCTCATGTTTATATATTTTCACTTAGCAGATAAGCTTTTAAATCTCATTTTCTGGGGCCAGAGATTGAACGGGGCACTCAACCACAGTTCTATTTTGGATTTTATTTGGAGACAGGTCTTAGTGATTTGTTTAGTGCCTCACTTTGCCAAGGCTGGCCTTGAACTTGAAATCCTCCTGCCTCAGCCTCCTAACTTTTTATATATAGTTTCTGATAAATTTAATTGCTTAAAAAATTTTTGACCAGAGCCGGGCATGGTGGCGCACGCCTGTAATCCAAAGCGACTTGGGGGGCTGAGTCAGGAGGATCGCGAGTTCAAAGCCAGCCTTAGCAACTTAGCGAGGCCCTAAGCAACTCAGTGAGACCCTGTCTCGAAATAAATAATACAAAATAGGGCTGGGGATGTGGCTCAGTGGCCGAGCGTCCCTGAGTTCAATCCCTGGTTCAAAAAATAAAAATTAAAAAAAAAAAAAAATAAATTTTTTGACTGACCCTTTAAAACACATCAGAATGCCACAGTGATGCTTTCCTGGCCTTAAACTTGGCTTTTCCTTTTAAAGTACTGGGAACTGAACTCAGGGTCTCACATATTAGGTAAGTGGTCTTTGACTGAGCTACATCTCCATGCCTTTTTATTTTGAGACAGGATCTTGCTAAGTGTCCCAGGTTGCCCTCAGACTTGCAATCTTCCTGCCTTAGTCTCCTGAAGTGCTGGGAGTACATGTGTATGCCTCCACCTGCACTATATTAAAGTGTTCTAAGGTCCTAGGGACATTTCTGTTAAAGAATCCTGTGAACTGGGCACAGTGGCACTCCCCTGTAATGCCAGCACCTCAGCAGACTGAGGCAGGAGGATCACAAGTTTGAGGCTAGCCTGAGCAACTTAGTGAACCCTGTCTCAAAATAAAAAGGACTGGGGATGTAGCCCATTGACAGGGTGGTCCCTGGATTTAGCCCCAGTACCAAAAGGGGCGGGGGAATACTGTGAACTGTTCTGTAGAATGCATGTTATGGGAGTGCATGCTTCATCTTTCCTGTTGAAGAATGACATTTTTGAGGTCGGGACAGTTTTGCTCATTTAGATTTCTGTAGTACCTAATAATACCTTGGATAAGGTGAATCCTTAAATACTTACTAGTGATAAATTGATATCAAAGAATAGGATTTGCTTATTTACTGTCTTAATACTTCAGGTTTCTCATTTTGTAAAAGGGGAACACATAATAAGTGAGGTGCAGTGATGCACACTTGTAATCCCAGCTATTCAGGAGGCTGAGGCAGGAGGATTGCAAATTTAAGGCCAGCCTGTGCCAGGGAGTGAGACCCTGTCCTAAATAAAATTAAAAAGAAAAAACCAAAGGGGGGGGGTAATACTAGTTACTAGACTATAAGACTGTTATGTAGATTATTTGTCAAGTATTGGCCACATAATTAAGGGTTCACTATCTGATAGGCATTTTTTCTGCAGGTGTGTATAGAATCCCTATTATGTAGACTGGGACTGTAGCTCAGTGGCAAAGTGCTTGCCTACCACGTGAGGTATTGTGTTTGATCCTTAGCACCGCATAAAAATAAATAATTAATTAAAATATTTAAAAATTCCCGTTATGTGCCAGATATTACTTTAGATGCTGGAAATAAAGCAGTAAACAAACCATGTCCTGACTTCATGAGTATAGGAGACAGATAACTGCACAAATGAACTGTTAGTAATGATTTATTATTATTTAAATTTGAATGAATTATTGTATGAAACAGTGTAAGATCTGCAATACCAAAAAAAGGTGCTATGCCAGGCACTGAATGTATGGCAAATATTTGCAAAGGAGTGCTGCAAAAACTTTGAAAGTGCTACAGTAGAACAAAGTATTTCATTATAAAAATCTACATTTTAATCTAGTTTTCTTTTTTTAAAAATTGTTTTCAGTGGTGGAGGTTGCACCCAGGGCACAGTCCTAGTACCACTGAGCTACATCCTTAGCCCTTTTTATTAAAAAAAATAATAATAATCTTTTTTTTTTTTTATACCAGATATTACTAGATTGCCCAGGCTGGCCTCAAATTTGAGATCTTTCTGCCTCAGCCTCCCTTGTCCTGTTTAATGAATTTTCTGTAATGTATCTGCATTCTGATGGACTTGAAAAGCCTCTTAGTACCTTTTAATTTTAGTCATTTTTAATATGAAACTAGTATGCATGGATAGTAAAGACTTTGGAATATGGAATAAGTTTGCTGTAATGGTTATAGGTTTACAGGGATTTAACTATATGTTGAGTTCATGGTGGGTTTTTTTTTTTTTTTAAAGCCCCTTACCCTATTCTTCAACTGAATTGTTTTTTTTTTTTTTTTTAATTTCTTTTTGGTAGGTGGACACATAGCTTTATTTATTTATATGTGGTGCTGAGGATTGAACCCAGTGCCTCACACATGCTAGGCAAACGCTCTACCACTGAGCCACAAACCCAGCTCCCATGGTGGGTTTTTTAGGGGTGGTGGTGGTGCCAGTGTTTGAACCCAGGACCTAAACATGCTAAGCATGCTCCCTAGCACTGAGCTGCACCCCTAGCCTAAATTCATTTTTATAACTCAGTCACAGAAGTTTGCATTTGTGAAAGTAATATTTATACTGGCCTTAAAACTAAAGTGACAGTTTTAGATGTGGAAAGGTGATGACATAGTACTTGGAGTTTAAAAGATCATTCTTTAACCAGTTAACTGATGGTTAGTATTGTGCCCTATTTGGTGATAAGAAAAAAATACTGTGGTACTTTCATATATGCTTAGTTTTTAATGAGAATGTTAAAGAAATGATTGCATTATTTTCTATTTTTTACCTATAAATTGTGATAGCACATGAAAACTAGAGCTGGAGAATATTGTATAGTCAGTAACTGAAGCTGTGGTCAACTGGTGAAGTCCTAAGTTGGACTCCAGCGGTGTGATGAAAAAAAAAAATTGTTGGGAAAATGGAATGTCATATTTGGGTTAGGTGAATGTTAAAAATTTTTTTGGTGCTGGGGATTGAACCAGAGCTTTGTGGATGCTACGCAGGTTCTCTACCACTGAACTACAGTTCCAGTCTGAGTTAGATGAATGTTGAAGAGAGAATTTGAGAAAGCCTAATTAAAACATGGAGGCAGGAATGAGCCTAGCATGTTCAGGAGACTTCCTACTTAGATCTGAGGATCCATACTAGATCTAGGAAATAAGAATTAATGGCTACAGAGGATCTTTTGTACCTATACCTTTTTGTATGTCATCTTAAAGTCTTGTGAATAACATAATTTTGCCTCTTCTCAACTTTTGTCTTTGTAACTGCTACTCAGGTCTGTCTTGAACATTCTGTCCCTGATTCTTTGTGAGATGTATTACCAGCAGGTTGAATTCTTTATTCCTATTAAATTTGAGTAATTGTTTGCTGGATTGTGCACTCCCTGAGTATGGGGCTGTGTCTGTCTTTTTTTTTTTTTTTTTTTTTTTTGGTACTGGGGATTGAACCCAGGGGTACTCAGCCACTGAACCACATCCCCAGCCCTATTTTGTATTTTTTATTTAGAGACAGGGTCTCACTGAGTTGCTTAGGGCCTCGTCATTGCTGGGGCTGGCTTTGAACTCGCGATCCTTCTGTCTCAGCCTCCCAAGTGCTAGGATTTCAGGCGTGCGCCACCACGCCCAGCTGTGTCTGTCTTGATCAGTGCTCCCTCTGTTGGACCTAGCAGTGTTTGACGTACATTTTAGTTACTCTTGAATATATTTTAGAGGAATGATGAAAGTCATGTGTTACAAGAAAATTAATATGTGGCAAAGGTAGAGAAGGAGAATTTAGGATCTGGGAGAAATTAGGAGGTAGCAGCATTAGTATATGTGTAAACTGAAGAGAGTTTAATTAGGATAGGAGGTGAGGGGAATTATATTAAAGGAAAGAAAAACTAGTTCCCTTGATGCGCTGTAACAAAAATCAGTTATTATTTGTGAACGAAAACTTTTTTTTATCAGGGCATGGTGTTATACCTATAATCCCAGCTACTTAAGCTGAGGCAGGAGGAGCATAAATTCAAAGCCCATCTTAGGCAATTTAGGGAGAACATGTCTCAAAATTAAAAGGTCTGAAGATGTAACTCACTAGTAGAGTGCTTGACCTGGTTTTAATGCCCAGTATCACCAAAGTCTTCAGTGTTTTACTTTTAGAATTAAGTGAAATGCATATATGAAGGACCCAGGACTCTATTTAATTCAGAGATATTTCATTTCTCATGCAGAGGCGTGGTAGAAGGAATATGCAGTGAGAATAAATGGTCAGTATTGCCATCTTTGCTTTACTAGTACTTCCTGAAGGATCTTTGGCAAGTGATTCTGTTTCGCTGAACCTCAGATAGATCCTTTTTCCTAAATAAGAGAATTTTGACACAACGGTTTAAAGTAATGTGGCACACAATTGTGAGGATTCTGCTATAGATTTGGCAAGTACTCCAATGGATGTCAAACGAATATATAATACACTCTTTAGACAATCCCAGAATATTGACTGGTCAGTGTAACTTTGCTGTGTTCAGGATATTAGGGATACTTCACCTTTTTTTTTTTTTTTTTTTTTTTTTTTTGGAACCGGGGATTGAACTCAGGGACACTCAGCCACTGAGCTACATCCCCAGCCCTATTTTGTATATTATTTAGAGACAGAGTCTCACTGAGTTGCTTAGGGCCTCGCTAAGTTGCTGAGGCTGGCTTTGAACTCGTGATCCTCCTGCCTCAGCCTCCCGAGTCGCTGGCGTTTTTTATTTTTTATTTTGAGACTGGGTTTTGCTAAGTTCATGAGGCTGACCTGGAACCTGTGATCCTACTGCCTCAGCATTTCACATAGCTGGGATTTTTGGTGGGTTTCACTGTGCCTGGCAGAATTTCAAATTCATTATTTGAGTAATATTGCATTGCATGATTAAGTGATATTCCTATGTATATATCATGTTTTATTATTATTATTTTTTGTTTTTTGGTACTGGGGATTGAACCCAGGGCACTCCACCACTGAGCCACATTCCCAGCCCTATGTTGTATTTTATTTAGAGACAAGAGTCTCACTGAGTTGCTTAGGGCCTCGCTAAGTTGCTGAGGCTGGCTTTGAACTCGTGATCCTCCTGCCTCAGCCTCCCAAGTGACTGGGATTACAGGCGTGCACAACTGTGCCTGGTCCCTTTTTTATTTTTAATATTGTAGCAGGATCTTGCTTAGTTGTGGAGGCTGGCCTGGATCCTGGGATCATTATTCCTCAAGTGTGTGCCACCACACGTGACTGAGAATGAGTCTTGTGCATGTGTGTTACTGGGAATTGAACTCGGGTGTGCTTTATCCCTGAAGTGAATCCCCAGTCTTTTTTATTTTTTATTTTGAGACATGGTCTTGCTAAGTTCCCAAGGCTGGTCTTGAACTTGTGATCCTCCTGGGTGGTTGGGATTACAGGAGTGCCACTGTGCCTGACTGGCAGTGCATTTTTTTTTAATATTTTAAATTCATCTTGGAAATTAGTCATTTGAATATCTTTTGTTGAAATATTGGGCACTGCTGATAGACTCATTCTTGCCATTAGCATGTATATGAAAATCATCTGATAAAATTATTCTAATGATTTAACATTGATTTAAAAAAACCAAATAAATGTGATTGCTTTCTTATGAAGAGTAAAAGATCATTATGTATTTTGTAATTGTGTTGAAGTAGGATGTTTCTACCATTATAGTCTTTTAGAAGATAATTGCTTGCTGATCTCTTAAGCTAGATGAAAAATATAGGTGGAGTAATCTTTCAGGGCAATAGACTTGAGAAACAAATTTAAAGTAATGTGCACAGTGCATAGTGGTGATGAAAGATTGCAGCCTACTTGTTTTCCATAGATTATATTTCATCATTGTTGCATAAAGTCCCTTTTGGCTAATTTAGTGAATACTGCTGGGTCTTGGGAAGAAAATCCTTTTGTCTTTTTCCAGAGACATAATTGTGGGGATAGAGAGTAGTCTTTTTCTTGATTAGAAAAATCCATTTTAACTTTTTAAATTATAGTGATAATAGCTTGTAATTATAGTAATAATAATAATAATATCTTGGTTTTGGCTAATGATTTTTAGTGTGCCTCTAATTAATTTTTTATGACTATGTTACTGTGACAAAGCCATATATTTTACTTACCTGAAAAGTCCTACTTAAATTTGTCACTAAAAACCATGAGCATTCACTGTGTGCAAGGCCTAAGTTAGGTCTGGGAGTTTGCTTTAAATGAGAGTTTTATAGGTAATTCACAGTACAAATTAATTGGATCAAAGGGAGCAGAATTCATTCTACCTTAGTTGAGTAGGAAAGGCCTTAGGGAAATTTGACTTATTTATAACACATGTGTAACACATACAGTAAGATAGGCACTTGTCTGAACTTTTCTTCCTAATTGTTCCCGAGTAAGGACCAAAAAGCGTAACACTGCAGCAGTTTAGAAAGCAAATCCTCACAGCCTTACAGAAATATGATGATCTAAATATTTTTACCTTGTTTAAAATCAGTGTCCGTTAATATTTGTCATTGATAAAGAAATAGTAAATTGGCTATACCTTTGTCCTTGGAATGAATATTTGGAGATGGGTTTTATGTTGATATTGTTAGGTTCACATCTGTTTCAGTGGCCTAATTTCTAATTTAGGTGCAAGTCTACCTGAGGACAGTGTTGCTTGTTTGCATCTCACTTTGAATTAGTTTTTTTAAATTTAGTTTTCAATGGACCTTTATTTTATTTATTTATATGCAGTGTTGAGAATCAAACCCAGTGCTTCAGACATGCTAGGCAAATGCTCTACCACGGAGCTGCAACCCAGCCCCAAATTGATTTTTTAATGGAACAAATTGGTTTGGAGAAACTAAATTTAAAAAATATATATATATATTTATTTATTTATTTTTCTGATACTGGGGGATTGACCTTGGTGCTCTACTACAGAGCTTTTTATTTTTTTAAATTTTGAGACAGAATCTTACAAAACTGCCCATCTTGGCTTTGAACTTGGGTTCTCCTGTCTCAGCCTCTGGAGTCACTGGAATTATAGGCATTTGTCCCACCATGCCTGGTCCAGCAACTTAAATTTATTAGTAAAACTATCTGCCCAAAATGAATCAGATTATATGTAGATGTTATTTTTTGTGTGTACGCTATTGACATGTAAAACTGAAGGAATGTTTGTGTTGTATGCATAGTAAATTAAACTGTCAGTAATTTTGGTGTATATTATAGGCTGCATTTCATTTTTTAAATTTGCAACAGTTGGAATTGATCAGGGTCTCTAATGTTAGGCAAGTGCTCTATCACTGAGGTTTGTCCCCAGCCCTTTTTATTTTATCTTGATACAGGGTTTTGCTGAGTTACTCAGGCTGGCCTCAAACTTGTGATCCTCCTGCCTTCCATCTTGAGTGGCTGGAATTACAGGCATATACTACTTTACCTGGCTCAGTTACTCCTTTCCTTTCAGTGGAACTGGGGATTGAATGCAGGTGCATTCTACTACTGATTTATATACTACCGTAGCCATTTTTTTTTTTTTTAATTTATTTTATTGGAACCAGGGATTGAACTCAGGGACACTCGGCCACTGAGCCACATCCCCAGCCCTATTTTGTATTTTATTTAGAGACAGGGTCTCACTGAGTTGCTAAGGGCCTTGCTAAGTTGCTGAGGCTGGCTTCGAACTCCCGATCCTCCTGACTCAGCCTCCCAAGTCGCTTAGATTACAGGCGTGCACCACCACACCCAGCTTAATGTCAATATTTATTCAATTTTTCCTTTGAATATATAGCAATGTGGCAGTTAAAATTTTTTTCTTTTTCTTTTTTTTGTGGTACTGGGGTTTGAACCCAGGGCCTTGTGCTTATGAGGCAAGTACTCTACCGAGTACTATCCCCAGCAAAAATTTATTTATGAGTTATATTCCCAGCAAAAATTTTTTTTTTTTTTTTGGAACCGGGGATTGAACTCGGGGGCACTTGGCCACTGAACCACATCCCCAGCCCTATTTTGTATTTTATTTAGAGACAGGATCTCACTGAGTTGCTTAGGGCCTTGCTAAGTTGCTGAGGCTAGCTTT
>JAJEJO010001962.1:755951-766792 GCA_020662805.1 Glaucomys volans
AGACAGGATCTCACTGAGTTGCTTAGGGCCTTGCTAAGTTGCTGAGGCTGGCTTTGAACTTGTGATCCTCCTGCCTCAGCCTCCTGAGTCACTGGGATTACAGGTGTGTGCCACTGCGCCCAGCCCCAGCAAAATTTTTGACATTAACTCTTTTGCACTTGTTTAGGGCAAGTCACATACTTTTTGTGTCTTAGCTTCTCTAAAGATGAAGATACTCAGTATTTATGGATTGTCACTGAGTGCATTAATATGTGTAAAGCATTTTTCTACTTAATGACTGCATGTCATCCTAACATTTAGAGGTTTAAAACAGCTCTTTATGTTGCCTATGAATCTGCAGTCTGAGCATGGCTCAGTAGTTAGCTTTTCTGCTCCTCTTCGTGTCAACTTGTAGAGCAGCTTAAAGGCTGGGTAGTGGACTTCTTAATGCCCACTGACTCTCCTCATGTATCTCTCACATATCTGGTGCCTGGGTTTGAAACACCCAGGTAGCTGGGGATTTTAACAGTGGAATTTCTCAAGGCTTCTTGCTCTCCCTGTCTCTGCCTGCGTTCTTCCCAGAATCTCCTCAGCAGGCTGGTTTTAGAGGAACCAGGTTATTTACTTGATAGTTCAGGACTTTAAGCTCTGTCCCAAGACAGAACAGACTTAAACTCTATTTCCTTTTTGACCTAGTCTTGGAAATCTGGCAGTATCACTTCTGTAGTAGGCTCAGACCTGCTCACATTCAAGGGTGTTAACATAGACCCTCTCTATTTTTTTTTTTTTTGGGGGGGGGGTACTGGGGATTGAACCCAGGGGCACTCCACCACTGAGCCACGTCCCCAGCCCTATTTTGTAAATTGTTTAGAGACAGGGTCTCACTGAGTTGCTTAGGGCCTCGCTGAGTTACTGAGGCTGGCTTTGAACTCGTGATCCTCCTGCCTCTGCCTCCCAAGTGCTGGGATTACAGGTGTGCGCCACCGGGCCCGGCTGCTAGACCCCATCTATTGACACCACGTTTTAAGAAGAGAAGTGGAATGAGATATGTTGTCATGCGTGTCTTTGAAAAATACAGCCTGACACAAACACATAGAATAATGCAGAACACATAGCAAATGCTCAATAAGTGTCAGCTATTATGAAGAGTAGAGAGAGAGTGCCTGTTATGATACAGATTTCAGTATGGTAAATTGTATAATCCCTTTTTTCATGAAGAGAAATTCATGAGTATCAGGTAGACTGATTTTCTTGTAGTACCTGTTTCAACTAGTTGAGACTTTTAATCCCTTTGTCAAGCATACAGTAAGTTACAGTGCACATAATTATGGTCTGTTCCAACAAAGAGTTGAGAAATGTATATCAGGTATATAACTTCAGACTTTTCAAGCTGTAGGGTATTCTCAAATGCTTAGCATTTTTTTTTGAATTTTTATCTTCAATTTGATTATAAGTGTAGGGGAGATGTACAATATTTCTCATAACGAGTGGGGATTTTATTATAGATGAAAGGAATATCACCTATAGCCAAATAATAGTTTACCTTGTTATTTCATTAAATTAGGAGTCCTATGTATTGTTCTGATGCTGTTTATCTAAATTTGATAGACTTTGAAAAACTGTGTGTATATAATTTTTTTTTTTTTGCAGTATTGTGACTGTAGCACTGAGCTTTATCTATATCCTCATTTCTTTTTAAAATTTTCATTTGTGTAGGTGCTGATAATTGATGAACCCAGGGCATTCCACCACTGAACTATATACCCAGCACATTTTTTTGATTATTATTTTTTGAGACATCATCTCAATAAATTGCCTTTGCTGGCCTTGAACTTGGAATCCTGGCTCAGCCTTCTGAGTAGCTAGGATTATTAGACGTGTGCCATGGTGCCTGGCTGATGTACCCTTTCAAATGAATGTTATTATACACAGACTGACTAAACAGTACTTAGTGTTCATAGTTATTTCGAGTATTTTTTTGAGGGGGGCAGGTTCCCTTTCATACATTAAAAAAAAGTATGTTAAACATCCTGTTAGAGCCGGGCGTGGTGGCGCACGCCTGTAATCGAAGCAACTCGGGAGGCTGAGTCAGGAGGATCGCGAGTTCAAAGCCAGCCTCAGCAACTTAGCAAGGCCCTAAGCAACTCAGTGAGACCCTGTCTCTAAATAAAATACAAAAATAGGGCTGGGGATGTGGCTTAGTGGCCGAGTGTCCCTGAGTTCAATCCCTGGTTCAAAAAAAAAAAACATCCTGTAGATGGTTTTTTATTGATGGTTGTCTCACAAGCATATGAGTTTCTCTTGACCTTACTTTGCCCAGGTAAAAACATTGATTTGGCTCCGTTTTCAACTAATTTTGGACTTTTAAATAAAAGCAGTGTGGGTAAAGGGTTAAAAATGACATATACAGTGACAGAAAAGTTTCCTGTAGCCTTCCTTTCCTTCCAGCAAGTGTCTACTGTGGTTTGTGTATCCCTTCAAGAGGCTATGCCCTTAGAGGATAGTTCTGTTTATATCTAACTACATCCTCCATTTAGGTATGCAAATTGGATCTTTTCTACCGCACACTTTTTGTGTGTGTGTACTGTGGTTTGGGTATTGTTCCACAGTAATTTGTTGAGATTTATTACTGTTCCTGAGATTGTTTATAAATTGGGTATGATTGCTTGTTCACTTGATACTGCAAATATTTGCCTTTGGAGTTAAATTAGTATGGTTTTGTAAATAAGTGCTTTATAGTTGATATTTTAACTTGGATAAAGCAAGTGGTAAGGAAAAGAGGCCACTGTGATACCAGGGTTAAGGACCTAGTGAAACTTGAAATTTCTAGGGGTTAAAGTATGTATTTTGATATTAAACTACTGTATCCACAGTTTACAAACCATAAGAAAATTCTGATATTTGAGAGCTGTTTCGCATTTGAGAGTGGTTTTATTACTTTTTTTTTTTGTGGTACTGAGTGTTGAACTCAGGGGCACTCTGTCACCTAGCTACATTTACAGCGCTTTATAGGTTTTTTTTTTTTTTTTTTTTTTTGAGACCAGAGTATCATTAAATTGCTCAGTCTGGTTTCAGGGTTTCAATCGTCCTTCCTCAGTCTCTGGAGTAGCTGGGATTACAGGCATGTGCCACCTTACTTGGACACATTTGAAAGTTTTATGGAGATTACAGAGTTTTATAGTAAAGCCTTAAGAGTTGAAATTTAGAATCTGTATTAACTGGTAGGTAGTAAGATGAATTTAAATACTAGAATATTCTTTAAAAGGATATTTGACTTTTTTTTTTTTTTTTTTTTACTGTTGCTCTTCTATTAAGCTACATCCCCAGCTTTTTATTTTTTTATTTGGTGACTGGGTCTTGCTAAATGATTAGGGCCTCAGTCTCCTGAGTAACTGAGATTACTTAGGAGTGACTGGGGGTTATAGGTGTCTGCCACCATGCCTGGCTTGAGATATATTTTATATCTGAAGCATCCTACACAAATATTTTTGCTAACTTTAAAAATGTGTATATTTGGTGTTAAATAATTAGAAAGATTACATAAATTAATTCATATTGTTAATTTTCTGAGGTGTGTATCAATAAGGTTGTATTGGTATATAGTTGAATGTTCTTTTTAGAAAGTACGTGCTGAAATAATTGTGTCCTGATGTTTGTAACTTTGAAATGATTCCAAAAAACATTAACATTTAGCAAGTAGGCCAGAATATTCATTGGTTTCAGATGCAAATGCACTATATGTCTTTGAAATTTTCCATAATAAGATGATGCAGGGAAGGAAGCATGCCTCCTTAAAAGTTAATATAAAGCTGGGTTTGATATTGCACACTTGTAGTCCCAACACTCGAGGGCTGAGGTGGAGTTCAAGGCCAGCCTGAGATTCATAAGACCTCATCGCAAAAAAAAAAAAAAAAAAAAAAAAAAAAAATCACAACTACTGATTTTTCTTTTTTGGTGATTCTTCGAATTGACTCTAGGGGTTGCACACATGCTAGGCAAGCGCTCTACTGCTGACCCACCACCCCAGCCCCCCCAGCCTTTTTAATTAATTATTTGTGTGTGTGTGTGTGTGTGTGTGTGTGTGTTATGGCAGTGTGTGGTGTTGGGAATTAAACCTAGGGACTCTCTACCACTGAGCTATATTACCAGTCCCCCAACAACCCCCGCCCCCTTTTTTTTCTGGTGCTGGGGGTGATGGGATTGAACCCAGGGCCTTGTGCTTGCAAGGCAAGCACTCTACCAATGAGTTATATCCCCAGCCCTTTATATATAGAATTTTTTTTTTTTTTTTTGTACTAGAGATTGAACCCCCAAGGGCGCTTAAGCACTGAGCCACATCCCTAGGCCACCCCTTCCCCGCTCCCCCCTTTTGTGGTGCTGAGGATTGAACCCAGGGCCTTGTGCATGCGAGGCAAGTACCCTACCAACTGAGCCATATCCCCAGCCCACCCCAGCCATTTATTTGTTTGTTTGTTTGTTTATTTACATGGTGCTGGGAATTGAACCGAGGGCCTTGTGCTTGTGAGACAAGCACTCTACCAACTGAGTTATCTATCGAGCCCTTACTATTTATTTTGAAACAAGGTCTCACTATGTTGTTTACAGCCTTGCTAAATTGCTGAGGCTGGCTTTGAACCTGTGATACTTCTACCTTAGCCTCCCGAACTGCTGGGATTACAATTCTGAACCACCATGCTTGGCCTTTCTATGGCATTTTAATAAGATCTCACTAAGTTGCCAAGGATGGCCTGTAACTTGTGATCCTTCTGCTGCAGCTTAGAGTAGCCAGATATTTCTTAAATTACATGCTGATATACAGCTTTCGATGAATTTAGTCTGAAAACATTTTTGCCAATTAACTCTTCAGTCATTGAAGCTACTTTTATGTAGTTTTATTTCTAGGGAAGACAATGAAAAAGATAATAAGAAATTTAATTGCTTTTATTTTTATATATTTATTAATTTCTCTTGTAGGGTACTGGGGTTTGAACCCAGGGCCTCACACGTGCTAGTAAACACTGTAACTCTGAGCCCCCAGCTCTTTATTGCTTTTAAAATGAAGGCGCAAGTGTGATACATTTTAGTAGTGTGAAAGTTTGAGGTTTTTTTTTTTTTTTTTTTTTTTTTGGTACTGGGAATTGGATCCACCACTGAGCCACATCCCCAGCCCTATTTTGTATTTTATGTAGAGATAGGGTCTCGCTGAGTTGCTTAGGGCCTCACTAAGTTGCTGAGGCTGGCTTTGAACTCATGATCTTTGTGCCTCAGGCTCCCAAGTGCTGGGATTACAGGTGTGTGCCACCGCACCTGGCAAGTTTGAGTATTTTGACCATGATTAGTATGTAGTTGTTTTAGTCAATAAGACAATAACTAATATGTAATACTTTATTAAATAAGACATAAAAAGGATTGATTGGCATTTTCAGTCTTTTTATTGGATAGAGTTGATAAACTATAAAAAATTGGTTGAAATAATCCTGGGTAACATGGTGAAATTCTATCTTAAAAAAAAAAAAAAAAAAAGACATTTCATTTGGACTTTAGTAAAACCAGAGTCTTGACTTAACTGTGTTCAGGTGATGGAACTGGTGTTTCAGGGCCTCCCAGCTGCTGGGAAAGCTCTCTACTGCTGAGCTAAATTATCTAGCTCCTACTTTTTTATTTAGAAGGGAAAGTACTGCAAAATTTCCCAGCTCTTTTGAATTGGAAAGAGGTAAGATGTGGTAACAGTTAGTTTCATATTGATGAATAGAAGTAAAAATTTCAGGTCAACAAATGATTTTCAGGCCCGTGAAGATAAATGCTTTGATTTCGAATTATTTATAGCTAGAGTTACTTTCTTGTGCTTCTTAAGACCATGGAAGTGATGAGATGTGACAAAGCTGTGTGTGTTGGTCTGTTTTTTGTGATATAGTATTGGGCAGTTCTTATCTGTCAAAGTTGTTTAAAGTCTGGTTTTGAGGTACTGTGGTGTTTCTGCCTCTATTTGTACTTTTCATTTCCAACTAATTTCAAGTTATTGCTGTTTTCTAATGGAGAATGTGGTTAGTAAGCATCATTTGTATGGGGCAGAATGTGGTGGTAATCTTTATTAAATATTTATAAAATCATATTCATGTGTTAGTAAATTTCTAGGAATAACACAGCCTTTTTTCTTCTTTTGTAGCATAAGCAGTACTATAATGGATGTAGACAGCACAATTTCCAGTGGGCGTTCAACTCCAGCAATGATGAATGGACAAGGAAGCACTACTTCTTCAAGCAAAAATATTGCCTATAATTGTTGTTGGGACCAGTGCCAGGCTTGCTTCAACTCTAGCCCAGATCTGGCAGATCACATCCGTTCCATACATGTAGATGGTCAGCGAGGAGGGGTTGGTTTTGACATTTCTTTTTTTTTTCCCACTCCCTGTTTTCATTAGTTTTATTAATTTTATAATTGCTAGGTAGGTCTCCTTTCCCCTGAAAGTGATTTAGGATTATTTTTACACAGGTTTTATTTTTTCAAATGATTATTTTTCTTTTAATTACTTTCCCATCTGCTTGATAGAATCAAATGAAAATAGGATATGTGTTGGATTTTAGTTTACTTCTAGGTATGTTATTCTGAAGAATCTAGACTTAAAAAATATAGTGGAAATAATATAAACGATATAATGTTTTGAGTTGAAAACACTTAGAAATTGGCATTGTTCTGGATTTCTCTTGTTAGAGGATCCTAGATTAACTTTGTTGCTGAAATCAACTAGAGGGACTTTTGGTACCAGGATTAGTATATGCAATCCTATTTAATGACAACCTGAACTTATTATTTGTAAGTAAGAATCGATGATCTCTCCCAGGTCTTGTCAGAACTCATTTAGATAGAAAGTTCTGATTAGTCAGTATTGACCTGTATACTTTCAGGAATATATTTGTATCAGCTCATGAAATTTCACAATAATGGTTAGAGAATAAAAAACTAAGCAAATTAAGTGAGTCACAGTGCAATGGACCATAATATTAATTTATAATTATTTTTAGTTTTTGTTTTCGTTTTGGTTACTGGGTATTGAACCCAAGGGTGCTTTACCACTGAGCTACATCTTTAGTCTTTTTTATTTTGAGACAGGCCAGGGGCTTGCTAAGTCACTCAGGCTGGCCTTGAACTTGTTTGCGATCTTCCTGTCTTAGCCTCCCAAGTTGCTGGTGTACACTACTGTGCCCAGCTTATTTTCAGCTTTTCCTAGGTTTGTCTTGAACATTTATCATACTTACTACATATTCCAGAAATTGTTATCTTAGAAGTACAGATAATTTATTAGATATGTATCTATCACCCTACCATTACTATTGAGGTACACTGTTGCTAAAGTGATTAAAATCATCACAGTTTAAGTGAGTAGGTAACTGTTTCCAAGATTGTATTGGTATTTAGATGATAGTATTGATGTTAAAAAAACATATAACTGGGACTGTGGATGTAGGTCAGTAGTTAAGTTTGTGACTAGTCTGGGTGAGGCCCTGGTTTCAGTCCTCAGTACTCCCCCAAAACAAAAGTACAGTCTTGTACTTGAAATTTCTTTTAAGAAATGCTCATTCCTGTTATAATGGACCAGAAATCTTTTGTTTACTCAAACTTGAGACATAAACACATTTGTTTTCTTTAAATTTAGAATATCTGAGTAGACCAAATTATATACTTCCATATGATCTTTTAATGAAACTGTATCCATATTATGGTATTTTCACTGTAAAACCAGCTTGTTGGTTATTCCTTATCCAGCATATTTAGAGGGAACTGTCTTGCCAGGTTAGTTTCCTGGCTACTACAGAACTGTCTTTTGGGAACCAGTGCTTGATGTGACTTGGTACGTACTGCTTTTGAGACATGGTATATGCTTTTTTGTCACTTGACTCAGTAACTTTCTTGTTACTTAGATACTATATATAGGATCACAAATTATGGAGAAAGATCACTGGGCTTCCCTTAGGTGTGGGAGAATTTCACATTTTTAAGTCTTGGAACCTACAGATTCAGTTGGCACACAGCCTTAAACGATTGTTTTCAAGGAAAAATGCAGTTACAAACTGAGTTTTATAATTTTCTAAATTAGAAGTATCATGTAATCACCTGCAATTACATGTATCTTATTGGTATTACAGGACTAGTTATGAAATTCTGATATTTCTATCATAATTTTATTGAAATGAAAATTCTCCCATGTTATTTCTTGAAACCTTATTTAAAATATCTCTTCATAATGATTTCCTAGCTGGTTTTAGTAGTAAAGCTGTTTTGACCAAAGAAAGGAGTACTGATCTTTCAAGGACATTAATTGCTTCATTATATAAGCCTAAAGGATCAAAGAATTGTACACATTTTCTATATACCAATCACTGGTATAGAGACTTAAATTTTCTGAATAATAAAGTGTGACTGATAATTTGATACTTCATACTGCTATAAAAGACACAAGAGAATCTTGAACTGATTTTGTAATTTAGGGTTGGATCTTGTGTTTTGAAGTATAGTAGGAGGAACATTGAATTTGTTTTTTTTGTTTTATATGTTCTCCTTGAAGATAACTTAAAATTTTTTTTTAACCATTTTAAATAGTGTATAGTTCAGTGACATTAAGTAAATTCATTGTACAGTCATCACTACCTACCTGTCTCCAGGACTACTTCATCATCATCTCAAACTTAAGTCAATAACCATTAAACAAACTCATTCTCTTCTGCCACCAGCCCCTGGTAACCACTGTTCTACTTTCTGCCTCTCTGAATTTGACTTACTCTACATACCTCATATAGCTAAAAAGGATTTGAATTTATGACTGGATTGTTTTCTTCGATTTCTTATTTCTTTTTTCTGTCCTAAGTGTTAAATTGTCATCATGGAATAGAAACAGATGAGGAAAACATTGGTAACTGTAGAAGATTTTATGCTCCTAATTAGTGAAACCTGACAATTTTGCTGAAGCAGTAAGTTAGGCAAGATCTAAGTACTATATTTCCTGTTCTTCTCATTTCACTGTAATCCTCCCCCTAGGAAAAATAAAACCAAACCATTCTTCAACAACTTAGGACCCCCTCCCGCCAGGTATTTATGTTGCTATGTACCTATAAACTTAAATTAGGTTTGGAGGCAGAAGTCAAGCGCAGTTTAGATTATCCTAACTTCTTTATATCAGTGGATGTATATTTGGATTTACATTAAAAAAACTATTTAAACACCAAATTATGAATAATTATGTATATTAATTTTTTTCAGTATTCGGGGTTAAACCCAGAGCCTCTCCATGCTAGGCAAGTGCTATATCATTGAACTATATCCTCAACCCTTTTTAAAAAATAAATAGTCAAACTGTGGACATTGGTACACACCTGTAATCCCAGCTATTCAGGAACCTGAAGCAGGAACATTGCAAGTTCAAAACCAGCCTGGGCAACTTAGTGAGAACCTGTCTCAAAATAAAATTTAAAATTAAAGGGGCTGGGAATGTACCTTAGTGGTCGAGCACCACTGGGTTCAGTCCTTAGTATTGCAAAAACAAATAAATAAATAGATAGATAGATAAAATACCTTTTGGGTTAAATGTAATAGAATTGTGTTTTTGAACTTATAGCTCTGGGCATTACTGGACTCCCAAAACTAGACCCTGAACTGTTTTATGAATCAAATTTCAAACTCTGCTGTCTTGGGGCTGGGGCTGTAGCTCAGTGGTAGAGCACTTGCCCAGCATATGTGAAGTGCTGGGTTCCCAGCACCACATTTAAAAAAACCCCTAGAAAAACAAAAAAACTAAACTCTACTGTCTTAATATATTCCTAAGTCTTGGTGGGAGCTACATCTTCTTGAAGTTTTGTACAAATTTCATTCATATACTGTTCTTTCTGCCCTAACTATTTCTCACATTAAAAAGAATTGCTAGGTCAAAGGCTGGTGGTGGGGAATTGTCAGAAAAAAAATCAGGCTTCTCAATGTAAGATTTGTGTCAGTTTATTTACTTTTGTGTATATTCTCTGGTGTGATTTTTGTTGGGAGGCGGAATAAGGCATTTGGAGTGATGGGATAATAGGGTATTATTTGAAGATGAATATGGCCTGTCACTTTTATATCTTAAAAATTTTTATACTAAATTTGTGGGAGGACTTTAATATTTTGAAATCAGTTTTAGGAGAGTTTTTCTTTTGTTTGTTCATTTGTGGTTCTGGGAATCAAATCTCGGACCCTTGCACATGGTGTGCAAGTTTTCTACCACTGAGCTATCTCCCCAATCATGTCATTTTGAGTTTTGATTATCAACCTGATATGTCCTAAACACAACATAAAATGGGTCATATCTTTTATAAGAAATGAGAAATATTTTAGTTTTATAACTAGATTTTTTTTTTCTTCAGCCCTGAGAAATGAATTCAGGACTTCACACCTGCTAGACAAGCACTCTAAACTGTACATCCCCAACATTTATTTTTCCCTCATACTGGGGGATTGAACCCAGGGGTGCTTTACCACTGAGCTACATCCCCAGTCCTTTTTAGTTTCTTTGAGACAGGGTCTTTCTAAGTTGCTAAGAGTCTCTTTAAGTTGCTGAGACTGGCCTGGAACTTGGGTTCCTCCTGCTTTAGCCTCTTGAGTCACTGGGTTAATAGGCATGCACCACCATGCCTGGCTACCCCAGCCTTCTTTAATTTCTATCTACTTATTTATTTATTTAAATTTTTTTGTTTTAGTTGTAGATGGACACAATACTTTTTTTTTTTTGTACTGGGGATTGAACCCAGGGGCACTTGGCCACTGAGCCACATCCCCAGCCCTATTTTGTGTTTTATTTAGAGACAGGGTCTCACTGAGTTGCTGAGGCTGGCTTTGAACT
>JAJEJO010001962.1:766892-778071 GCA_020662805.1 Glaucomys volans
TTTATTTAGAGACAGGGTCTCACTGAGTTGCTTAGGGCCTCGCTAAGTTGCTGAGGCTGGCTTTGAACTCGCGATCCTCCTGACTCAGCCTCCCAAGTTGCTTGGATTACAGGCGTGCGCCACCACACCCGGCTTATTTGTATATTTTTTGCGGTGCTGAGGAGCAAACCCAGTGCCTCATTTGCTAGGCAAGCTCTCTACTACTGAGCTAAAATTCAAGTGCCCCTTTTAAAATTTTTATTTTGAGACATGATATTGCTAAGTTGCCCAGGCTGGGCCTTGAATTTGCCATTCTCCTGCTTCAGCCTCCTGAGAAGCTAGAATAAGCAGGTGTGCACCACTGCTCTGATGGCATTTTTAGAGCAAACAGACAGAATAATTGGATCCACCAAGTATTTTTACTTTCATATGTTTACATCTTGTAAAAGAATGAACTTTTATCTGGGAGCAGTGGTGTACACCTGTAATCCCAGCAAACTCAGGAGGCTGAGGCAGGAGAATTTTGAGTTCAAACTCAACCTCAGCAAATTAGTGAGGCCCTAAGCAACTCAGTGAGACCCTGTCTCTAAAAAAAACTTAAACAATAGCTGGGGATGTGACTTGGTGGTTAAGCACCCCTCGGTTCAATCCCTGGTTACCCCCACCCCTGAAAAAAAGTTAGAGCTTGAAGTTACCATTAAGTCCTTTATATAAAATCTTTTTGTATCATTTTACTGCTTAAAGAATCTAATTGCTCAATATAACTAGATCTTCATTTATTTATTTATTTTGGCATATAAATTATAATGCTTATCTGCTATGTATTTAGAATATACTTTACTACTTTTATTAATAACTGAATTTCGTCATGCATACTTAGACTTCTGCCAGGTTAATGTTGTATTCTTTTGGAATGCATGTTTCACTTGAATACAGAAAATCTTGATTGATTTCGTCAATTAAGGTAGTATTAATAACCAAACAAATTTAAGGCATTTACCCATATTGTTGTACAACTTGTTATAGGAATAAGCTATATATAAATCAGGTAATATACAGTTTTATGTCCATTCAGGGGTATTGATCAAAGTCAAGGGAACTAAGCCTACCCTTAGATTCTAGGTTCGTTTCTAGCCTCATTTTTGAGCATTGTGGAGATTTCTGAAGGTGAAACTGCCCCATTCCAATAGAACTCAGTTAGGTTTCCTAGAGTACTCAACAGAAAGCCCAAATCTGCCTATGGCATTGGAATGTTAGATCTCTACATCTTATATGTTAGGTCATTTGTAAATCTGAAGGTTCTTTGGTAGTTCAAAAATAATCTTTCAATGACTGTTTTGGTTTTCCTGGACTGTGGGGCAGAAAAATGATTGCTATTATTTTGAAAAGTGACCTTTAGTGTCTAATATAAATGTATTTTTTCTATTGTCTAGGCTAAGAAAATATGTTTCCATAGTGTTTTGGAATTATAGAATGTGTGCTCCTATTTTTGGTGGAAAGGAAATAGAGACTTGGATGAAATTAATCTTCCAAGATTATTTCATAGTTGTAAAGAGCTAGGTAGAATTCAGACATATTTTCCATATATAATATGACTAGTACACTCCGTATTACACCAAATCTCTCTTTGGGGGGGAGTACTGGGGAGTGAATCCAGGGACACTTAACCGCTGAGCCATATTACCATATCTCCAGCCCTTTTTTGTTTATTAGAGACAGTATCTCACTGAGTTACTCAGGGCCTCGATAAGTTGCTGAGGCAGGCTTTGAACTCACTATCCTGCCTCGGCCTTCCTGAGCTGCTGGGATTATAGGCATGTGCCACCACATCTGGCTGCATTACACAGATCTCTGTCATGAGTGATTGGACTGTGTACCTCTGCCTTAATATTCTAATTAAAACAGCCATTTTAAAAATTGTCATTTAAAAATATGGTCCATGATGAATTATATTCTTGAACCATATTCCTTCCTTTTAAAATTTTTATTTAATTATTTATTTTTGTGATTCTGGAGGAGTCAGACCCAGGGCCTTGGTCTTGTTAGATAAGCACTGCACCAATGAGCTACATCCCTATCCCTTTTTTATTTTATTTTGAGACAGGGTCTCATTAAGTTGTCCAGATTAGTGTCAAACTTCCAATCTTCCTGTTTCAGCCTTCTGAATTATAGCTGGGAATGGTGTGTGACACCACCATGCTTGGCTCCTTCCAAATTTGGATTGAATCTGAATTCTGTAGTATTTGGTTTTCATGTTAATTTTTACAGTAGAAGCATTTCTAAAAATAGAGTATAAAGTTTCCCCAGCCAGTTGTGCATCTACAAAGTCTCAGATTTGAGAAAGACTGTTACCAGATTTTGGACTGCTTTTATCAAAGGGCCTTCCTAACATAGCTTAGGAAAGAAAATTTAGGTTTTGCAGTTGGGTGGTTTTTGTAGATGCCGCGTGATTTTTAGTACTGGTGATGTGTGTCAGACCATCCTTGTGGAAAGCTTAGTGCTTCCCCCCTTCAATTATTTTAAAAATATTTTCTCAAACGCCGCTAAACTTCATTAAGTTTCGTCTCTTTTTGCATTTCACTTTCTATAAACTTCATTAGGCTGAAGGTTTCAAATCTGAAGGTATTGCTTTAATAGTGTTACTAGGCATAATTACATCTGGAGTCTAGACCGTACCTACTCACTAATAAAGGCTGTATCTGAAGCAATTACATGGTCTGCCATTGCCTCCATAGTTATGTTTGCTGCTGGGGAAGAATTATAAGTCAATGACTGTTTTCCCCCAAACTTAGTAGTTGGGCTATATAAATCGAGGCAGTGTTTATCTGAAAGGAGTTATAAGTCCTCTGTTTTTTGAATAGGGATCACTTAAGAATTGTATCAATAGAAATCTTCACTGTTAAAAAATGGTTACAAAAATGATGTTAAATTTCCCATAATATTATAAGGCATTTTCTGGTTATGTGGTATCACTTGTGAGAAGAGAAACATTTCTGGGGGGGTGGCGGGGGTTTGGAATTGAACCCATGGGCATGTTACCACTGAGCAGCATCCCCAGCACTTATTTTTTATTTTGAGATAGAGTCTCGCTAAGTTGCTGAGGCTATCCTCAAACTTGTAGTACTTCTGCCTCAGCCTCCTGAATTGCTGGGGTTATAGGTATGCACCACTACACCTGGCACTTGTGAAAAAATTATATAAACTAACCCAATTCTTATTTATTACTTAGGGTTGAAAATTTTAAGAATGAGTCTAGTAGCTTTGAGTGAAGAAATTGGTAGATAGTATTTATTATCTGCATGTGATTATCAAACATTGAATTTCTATAGCATGTAACTTTTTAATTATTTTTCCTAGATTTATTTTTTTAAAGTCACCTTCAAAACTTTGGAAACCTCAAGCATCATTTCATAACATATGCTAGGGTAAGGAGTCTTAAGTATGAAGGAGGATATGTTATGACTTCCTCTACCTACTTAACTGAAAGAAAGTAGGAATCTGTTGTGGAATCAGGATGGGCATCAGCATCTAAATAACGGTGTCCAGTGTCTGTAGTGGTATTGGCTTGTTAGACCTATTGGACAAAAGGGTATTGTCTTAGAGTAAAAATTGACCTCAGTTATTTGTTCCCAGATTGTAGATTTTTTTTAGTTTTCTAAATAATTTATTTCAGACCAGAAGTTTAATTTCAGACTGGATGTTTTAAAAGTATAACTTTTTTTTTCTCTTTTTATTGTGGTTCTGGGGATTGAAGCCAGGGTCTTGCACATGCTAGGCGAGTGCTCTATCATTGTGCTATACTGCACTACTCTCAAAAGTATGTTTTTTCAGTTCCATGTGTATCTTTGATATGTTCTGTATGTAATACACTGTAATATTCAAATATAATGGTTCTTGCCCTAGGGGGAAAATAACTGAAGAGTGGTTCTTTGAAGGTTAATGGTTGCAGTAGTCGGAGAGCAGTTTTCAATGTTTGTTTAGTTGAAGTACCATCAATTAGTAAATTGATATCTCAGTAATAGGAAGATTAGGTTTTTAAAGTTGGTACTTTCAAATCTAGTCATACTGAGTTGCTTGAACATAAGAATGTAGGTCTGTTAAAATAGAAAAGCTCATGTCCAACTGGGAATGGTGGTGCACATCTGTAATCCCAGTGTTTCAGGAAGCTTATACAAGAGGACAAGAGAATCACAAGTTCAAGCCAGCCTAGAGCCTAGGCAATTTAGTGAGACCCTGTTTTGTTTTGTTGTGGTTTTTTTTTAAAGGTACTGGGAATGTAGCCCAGTGGTAGAGCATCCCCTATATTCAATCATGAGTGTGGAGGGCGGGAGCAGAAAAGAAAAACTTAGCCAGGCCCAGTGGCTCACGCCTGTAGTCCCAGTGACTCGGGAGTCTGAGGCAGAAGGATCACGAGTTCAAAGCCAGCTTCAGCAACTTAGCAAGGCTCTAAGCAACTCAGTGGGACCCTGTCTGTAAATAAAATACAAAATAGGACTGGGGATGTGGCTCAGTGGCCGAGTGCCCCTGAGTTCAATCCCCAGTTCCAAAAAAAAAGAAAAGAAAAGCTTATGTCCAGCCAAGCGTAGTAGTGGTGGTCTATAATCCCAGCTACTCAGGAAGCTGAGGCAGGAGGATGATAAATTTGAGGCCAGTGTCATCAATTTAACAAGATCCTGTCTCAAAATAAAAAGTGCTGGGATGTTGCTCAAAGTAAAAATTGAAAAGGGCTGGGAATGTAGCTCAGTGGTAAAGTGCTCCTGGGTTCAATCCTTTAGTATCCTTAGTATAACAACAAAAGGGGTGGGGTGCAGCTCAGTTTAGGTTACTCTGGATTTAATCGCCAGTAACCGCCCCCCACCCCAAGAAGAAAAGTATGTCCCTTGCTTTTACTGCTATATTTGAAAAAAAATTTAAGTCGTAGATGGACACAATACCTTTTGTTATATTTATTTATTTTTATGTGGTGTTGAGGATGGAACCCAAGTGCCTTACACATGCTAGGCAAGTGCTCTACCACTAAGACGTAACCCCAGCCATTTTACTCCTATATTTAATTCAATATTTTGTGTTATAAATTTCCTTCATAATTAAGATTTTTGAAATAGCTCCCCCCAGGACTGGGGATTGAATCCAGGGCACTCTACTACTAACTTATATATGTGTATATATTTTGGGTTGTTGTTGTCGGGTTTTTTTTTTTTTTTTTTGGAGGTAGGTGTACCAAGGATTGAACTCAGGGGCACTTAACCACTCAGCTGCATTCCCAGCCATATTTTGTATTTTAAGAGACAGGTCTCACTGAGTTTTGCTTAGTGCATATTACTTTTGCTGAGGTTAGCTTTGAATTCGCAATCCTCCTGTCTCAGCCTCCCAAGCTGCTCGGATTCAGGCATGTGCTATTGAGCTGGGCCTGAGTTATATTTTGAGACAGGCTCTTAGTAAATTGTCTAGGCTGGCCTTGAATTTGTAACACTCCTGCCTCAGCCTCTGGGGTAGCTGGGATTACAAGTGTGTGCCACCTTGCCTGGCTTTGGAAATAATTCTTTTTTTATTTTTTAAACACTGGGGATTGAACACAGGGATGCTTTACTCTGGTCTACATCCCCAATTCCCAGCCCTTTTTATTTTTTACTTAATTTTTTTTTGCGTTGCTGGGGATTGAACCCAAGGCCTTGTGCTTGAGAGGCAAACACTGTACCAACTGAGCTGTATCCCCAGCCCTTATTTTTTACTTTGAGACAAGTCTTACTAAGTTTGTGAGGCCTGTGAATTTGTGATTCTTGTATCTCAGCCCCCTGAGTCACTGGGATTATAGGTTTGGGTCATTGGACTTGACTGGAATTAATATCTTTTTGGGGGGGGGGGTGTTGCTGGGGATTGAACCCAGGGCCTCATGTGCTTGCAAGGCAGGCAGTCTACCAACTGAGCTATATCCCCAGCCCCTGGAAATAATTTTTCATGGATAGAACAGTGTAAGAATAAATAAGGTTAGTATGCATGTGAGAATAAGAATTCATGAATAGAAAAACTGTAATTTGATTTTTATTTGTTTGTTTGTTTATTTATTTTTTGGTATCAGATATTGAATCCAGGGGCACTTAACCATTGAATCACATCACCAGCCCTTTTTATGTTTTATTTTGAGAAAGGGTCTTGCTGAATTGCTTAGAGACTTGCTAAATTTCAGAGGCTGGCTTTGAACTTGTAGTCCTCTTGCCTCAGCCCCCTAAACTGATGAATGGGATTACAAGTGTATGCCACCATGTCTGTTGATAATTTGATACAGAAAGTCATTCTTTGAAATTGAAAGCATCAGTATTTTCAATAATAAATAATACAATAAATATTTATTGACATTTTAATTTTCACTGTGTCCTTATATTTTCCTGATTCTTTTTTTTTTTTTTTTGTGGTACTGGGGATTGAACCCAGGGACTTGTGCTTGCAAGGCAGGCACTCTACCAACTAAGCTATATCCCCAGCCCCTGATTCTTAAAATTAAAAATTAGATGCTTATTCCCTTAGTAATAACTAAAAAATATAAACAATGGCTTGTTGTCCTTCTTCCTAGAGATTTATTGTCCATATTTTATACATTTTAAGAATGACACTCTACAATCAGTGTGTCAGTTCCTTATTGAGTGAGCAGCCTTAGGGGAGTAGGATTAAAATTGTGCCTTGTACAGAAGTTCATAGTTATATGAAACATTTTGATTGTTGTATACATTAAATGGCTTTTCCTTTTCAATTGAAGACTTACATTGTGTTCATTGCATTAACAAGGAATCAAAGTATTTGTTGAGATAAGTGATGAAAATTATTATGGCTCTTCTTTTAACAGGTATTTGTTTGCTTATGGAAAGGTTGTAAAGTATATAACACTCCATCAACCAGTCAGAGTTGGTTACAGAGGCATATGCTGACACACAGTGGAGACAAACCTTTTAAGGTATGTATGTGAGGGTTTTTTCCTTTTGTTTAATAAACTTCAACTTAGGATATTTATTTTTTTTCTTCTTTTTTTTGGTATTGGGATTGAACCCAGGGCCTCCAGCATGCTAGGCAAGCGTTCTGTCACCTAAGATTAAACCCCTACCCCTAAGCCGACATGTTTCTTACTGGATATACTTTTGTCCTTCGAAAAATTTTTTTAAAAGAACTATTTGTTTTAACATTCATACAGGTGCATAAGTTTGTAAAGTAGATGTAGATAATTTTATCCAAAATGCTTAGTTTGAAGAACAAAAAATATTGCTATTTGATGAGGGTCTTAAAAACAACTGTGGGTAGACTGGTGACTTTAAGCTTTGTCTGTCACTGTGGTTGTTACCTTGTGGTGTGACTGTTTTCTCAGTGTTAGAGGTTTCAGCATTATTAGCAAATAATGCTGGCTGTTGTATTAAAGATATAAAGAAATTATATCTATTTAAGGTATTCTTTTCAGTTTTGAGATCACACTACTGAGCTTAATTGTAAATCACTTTGTCCAAATAGATGCGTTCTAGGAAATTTTTATAAAGAGCAAGTTTTGCCAGGTATGGTGGTGCATGCCTTTAATCCCAGCAACTTGAGGCCGAGGCAGGATGATCACAGGTTTGAAGCCAGCCTGGGCAATTTAGTGAGATCCTCAGGATTTAGCAAGACTCTGTCTCAAAATAAAAATGAAAAAGAACTGAGAATGTAGCTCAGTGGCAAAGTACCCTTGGGTATAATCCGCAGTCAAAAAAAAAAAAAAAAAAAAGTTTTTTGCAAAATTGTTTTTCCATTTATCTTCATTAAAATATTAGACAAAATATTTTGGTTTCTAATTATGAACAGCATATGCCACAGAGACTAAAGGTTTGTGTTTAAAGAGGTTTAGTAATTACTAAATCCATAGTATCTACTGAAATGTAAATACTGTGCCAAAAACTTCCCTTGGGTTTCATCAGAGAATGAGGTAATTCTTATGAAGTTGCTTTAAAAGCTCACTTAATGTTTTTTGAAAAAGCAGTCATTAACAAGTTAAAAAAATAAAAAATTTACAACCAGGTGCAGTGACACGTGCCTATAGCACAGCTACTTCAGAGAGTAAGGTAGGAGGATTGCTTAAAGCCAGAAATTTGGGGCAACATGACATCTGGTTTCTTAAATAAATGTTTTTTCCTTTTAGATTTAGAAATCTTGTTCTTTTTTTCTATTTTCATATCCCTTTCCCCCTCCATATATAACTGCTGTTAGTAGTTTCTTGTGAACTCTAGTTCTAGTATTATTCTAATATGTAGTTTCATTCTCATTCCCTTACGCAAACTCTAGTAAGCTGTATCTGTACCTTTTTTCTTTTAATTATTTGTTTGGATCAGTATATACAAATACCTTACAAAGATTAGAGTACTGAAACTTCTCCCATTATTAACATCTTGCATTGTGTGAATGTATATCTTACTTTTTTGAATAGACTTAATCTTGGATCTATCCATAAATTCAGTTTTTTATTTTCTCTTAACAGCTTCATAAGATTACATTGTATGATTGTAAGTTTATTTAACCAATTTCCATAGACACTTGAGTTGCTTTTAGTCTTGCTATTAAAAATGGTGAACATATATAGTTTTGTATATGTTCAATTAGATGTGTAGGAGAAATTCTTAAAAATGATGTTAGTGGGTGGATGACAAGTTGGATAAGCATTGATAATTTTTATAAATATACCAGATTGCCTTCCCTGTAGGTTGTACTCTATTAGCAGTGGTAGAGCATTTGCCTTTTCTAAAGCCTTGCTAAGAGAGAGGGTGTTGTCAACCTTTTGGATTTTCGTCAGACTGATAGGTGAGAGATTATATCTTATTGCAGTTGGAGTACTGGGAATTAAACCCAGGGCTTTGCACATGGTAGGCAAGTGGTCTGCCACTGAGCTACCTTCCCAGACTGAGTCTTATAACTTTAACACCCTATTTTTTTTTTTGTTTTTTTTTTTTTTTTGAACCAGGGATTGAACTCAGGGACACTCGGCCACTCAGCCACATCCCCAGCCCTATTTTGTATTCTATTTAGAGACAGGGTCTCACTGAGTTGCTTAGGGCCTCGCTAAGTTGCTGCGGCTGGCTTCGAACTCGTGATCCTCCTGACTCAGCTTCCCAAGTCGCTTGGATTACAGGCGTGCGCCACCACGCCTGGCAACACCACCACGCCTGGCAACACCCTATTTTTTCCTGTAGTCATACTACATTTACTAGAAATGTGACCTGGAACTGCTTTTTTAACTTCCTAACATGTAGTTGGGGATACTGTATTAGTTGGTAAGAATTCATTGTGCAGCAATTTATTTATTTATTTTTTTAATTTTATTTATTTATATGTGGTGCTGAGCATCGAACCCAGGGGCTCACACATGCCAGGCAAGCACTCTACCCCTGAGCCACAACTCCAGCCCCAGCAATTTAGTTTTAAAAAATGGCGCCGGGCGCGGTGGCGCACGCCTGTAATCCCAGCACTTAGGAGGCTGAGGCAGAAGGATCACGAGTTCAAAGCCAGCCTCAGCAACTTAATGAGGCCCCAAGCAACTCAGTGAGACCCTGTTTCTAAATAAAATACAAAATAGGGCTGGGGATGTGGCTCAGTGGTGGAGTGCCCCTGGGTTCAATCCCCGGTACCAAAAAAAAAAAAAAAAAATTGCCGGGCGTGGTGGCACCCGCCTGTAATCCAAGTGACTCGGGAGGCTGAGTCAGGAGGATCGGGAGTTCAAAGCCAGCCTCAGCAACTTAGGGAGGCCCTAAGCAACTCAGTGAGACCCTGTCTCTAAATAGAATACAAAATAGGGCTGGGGATGTGGCTCAGTGGCCGAGTGTCCCTGAGTTCAATCCCTGGTTCCAAAAAAATAAAAATAAAAAAAAATAAAAAATGGTACATGTTCAATAAATACAAGATTGTTGTTAAAAGTAAAAAACACAATACTATACTTTCTCACATACATTTTCACATATTTCTCACGTGTGTGTGTGTGTGTGTGTGTGTGTGGATATATATGGATATGTGTGTGTGTTTGTGTTTGTGTTTGTATATATATGGGGTTTTTTTGTGTTGGGGGTTGAACCCAGGGGTGCTTAACTAACACTGAGCCACATCCCCAGCCCTTTTTTTATACTTTATTAGATACAGGGTTTCACTGAGTTGCTTAGGATCTTGCTAAGTTGCTGAGGCTGGCTTCGAACTTGGGATCCTCCTGCCTCAGCCTCCTGAGCTTCTGGGATTACAGGCATGTGCCACTGTGCGCCGTTATCTCCATGTATTTTTAAGGTATCCATTCTACTGGTGGTTGATTATGATATGAAGGTTAATTTTAAACCTTGTACAAATGGATGCTTTTCCAAATCTTCCTAGAAGCTGTAGAAAAATTCTGATTGGCGAGGAGAAAGAAGCTATTGTTAAACAACAACAACAAAAAAATTGGAGGCATATGATTTAGTGACATGTTATTCTGTTAGTCACAAATCATTTTTTAAAAAAATTTTTGGTTAACATTTATTGTACATATTAATGGAATTCACTAATATTTCAGTGCACACATACAACACATACTGACTAAATCTTGCCTTCTCTCCTCAAAACCCCCCACCCCCAACAATCATTTAAATAAAAAAAATTTATGGGTGTTTCAAAGTGCATAACACTGCTGTGCGTTATGGAGGTAAGATAATAAGTAAAACAGGGTCTACCCTGTTTTAGATTTATATAAATTTAAATAAATGTAAATGAAATGTTTTAAATTTATAATAGTGACTTATGAATATTCTTTGGGAACATGCATTCAGAATCACATTAACTCTAATAGGGGCTGGGAAAGCATAGTAAAAGGTGAGTGGAAGTTGACTAGAGAGAAGGAAATGAGTTGATGTTTGAGGTGACTATCTTTATTTATTTGGGTGTTGTATAAAGTGTCCAAAGGTATTTAACATATTTAGCAACTTAATGATTTATTTCATATGTTTGTAACTACTACCCTGATGGCTATTTTCAGTAAAGCAAGTTTTCCTACTGTCTCTTTCTGGTCTATTATTCTCCTGTCCTCCATCTCTTTTCCTAGACCATATTCTGATTTCCATTATCCTGTCTTCATTGTATGAACTCATGTCATTTTTCACTTGACAAATTATTGGTGTGATTGATCCAAATTTTATTTATTTATTTATTTATTTATTTATTTATTTATTTATTTATTTAT
>JAJEJO010001962.1:781176-835584 GCA_020662805.1 Glaucomys volans
CCATCCCTCCCTTTCTTTCTTTCTTTCTTTCTTTCTTTCTTTCTTTCTTTCTTTCTTTCTTTCTTTCTTTCTTTCTTTCATGGTACTAGGAGTTGAAACCAGAGATGCTTTATCACTGAGCCACATCTCCAGCTCTTTTTAGTTTTTATTTTAAGACAGGGTCTCACTAAATTGCTTGGGGCCTTGCTTAATTGCTGAGGCCTTGAACTTGTAATCTCCTGCCTCAATTCCCAAGTCTCTGGAATAATAGGCATGTGCCACTGTACCTGGCAACAAAGCTTTTCTTAATTCTTGATAGTCTCTGTTCTTCTTTTGCTTGTCATGTGGAATTAAGTATGTAATGAAAGTAATACTGCCTGCAATTAAAATTGATATTAAAAAGCATAATTAATCTTTCATTTATAGAAATCCATGGTTCTCCAACACATGTCTATTGTTGACATGGTGTTTATGTATGTGAAAGAAATAAGTCATGTTTTGTTTTGTTTTGTTTTGTTTTTAAGTGGGGTCATTTTGCAATGCATAATCTTTTTCAGGTCTATACAGGACATCATTTTATGTTAGTAAACTTCTTTACCTAATATTTTAAGATTGTATAACATCTTAACATCATTTTATGTTAGTAAACTTATTTACCTAATATTTTAAGATTCTTATGTGAGGATTTGCCATATTTTATTTAACTAGTCCTTTCTTGGATATTTCTAATTTTTCCCAATGTAAAGAACCATGAGGCTGGGTGTGGTAGAGCACACCTGTAATATCCCAGTGATTGGGGAGTCTGAGACAGAAGGATGGCAAGGTGGGAGCCAGCCTGGGAACTTAGGGAGACCCAGTCTCAAAATAGAAGGGCTGGGGAAGAAGTTCAGTAATAGAGTACTCCTGGGTTCAGTACCTAGTATTATAAAAAACAAAACAATGTAGTCAATGAATACATTTTTGATTTTTTTTTTTTTTTTTTTTTTTTTTTTTTTTTTGGTGGTGCTGGGGATTGAACTCAGGGCCTTGTGCTTGGGAGGCAAGCACTCTACCAACTGAGCTATATCCCCAGCCCTAATGAATACATTTTTAAGAAATACTTTTTTGGTTGTAGATGGACGCAGTACCTTTATTTTATTTATTTATTTTTAATGTGATGCTGAGGATCGAACCCAGTGGTTCACACATTCTTGGCAAGCACTATACCACTGAGCTACAACCACCAAAATATATGTGAATATATTTTATAAATTGATCTTGAGAATTAGCTTTTTTTTTTTTTTTTTGTTTGGTACTGGGGACTGAATTCAGGGGCACTTGACCACTGAGCCACATCCCCAGCCCTATTTTGTATTTTATTTAGAGACAGGATCTCACTGAGTTGCTTAGGGCCTCGCTAGGTTGCTGAGGCTGGCTTTGAACTCGCCATTCTCCTGTCTCAGCCTCCCAAGTGCTGGGATTACAGGCATGCGCCACCGCGCCCAGCAGCATAAATTTCTGGAATGAGTTTTGCTAGATCAAAGGCTGTGTATATTTATTTTTTTTTATAAGCTTGCTTTTGATAACTATTGCTGAATTCCTCCTCCAGTTTATACTTTAACCAGAAGGGTATATTTTAGTGCCTGTTTCTTAACCTTGCTGAAACTGTTGGTATTACTGTCATTTTAAGATAAATAGCCTTGCTGTTCTACTAGGCATTTTTGATTACTAGCAAGTTTTGAATATATTTATTTCTTGACTTTTTTTCCCCCTCTAAATTCCTTATTTATGTACTTTGCTCTTTTATTCTTTATTAAGATAGAGTCTTGATAGATTAGGTACAGCTTGGTGGTAGAGCTGTTTTATTCAGCTTTTTTGCTGCTGAGATGAAAAGAACAATTTTAGATGAGGAAGTTTATTTTGGGGGCTCATGGTTTCTGAGGTCTGAATTTATAGATAGCTGACTCCATTCCTTGGGGCCTGAGATGGGGCAGAACATCATGGTTGGAAGAGTGTGGTGGAGGAAAGCGGCTCAGGATGTGATTATGAAGCAGAGTGACTCTACTCGCCAGATACAAAACGTATACGCCATGGGACTCGGGGTGTTGCTCAGTGGTACAGCGCTTGCCTAGCATGTGTGAGGTGCTGGGTTTGATCTTCAGCACCACATAAAAACAAATACATAAAAATAATAGCAGATGGAGTAAAAGAAAAAAACTTTTTTAAAGTATACTCTAAAAGCACATTCCTAATGGTCCGCCACCTTTAGCCACACCTTATCTGCCTTCAGTTACCACTCAGTTTTTTTGGGAACTGATACATTGATTGGGTTAAGGCTCTCATAACCCAATCATTTCACCTCTAAGCCTTCTTGCATTGTGTCATTGCATAAGCTTTTGAGAGATATCTCACATCCAAACTGAAACAGCCAGACCTGTGTTTGTTCCCCAAAACTGCCAAAAAGAAAAGCAAAAGGGTCTCCCTGTATTACCTAGACTGGCCTTGAAGTTCTGGACTCAAGCCATCTTCTTTCTTTAGTTTTCCAAGTAGC
Source organism: Glaucomys volans (assembly GCA_020662805.1). NCBI lineage: Eukaryota > Metazoa > Chordata > Mammalia > Rodentia > Sciuridae > Glaucomys > Glaucomys volans. The sequence goes on from JAJEJO010001962.1 coordinate 783,686, forward strand.
TGACTATAGGTACACACTACCACACTTGGCTGTTTGTCCTTTTTTCCATTGAACTTCTTTTCCTCCATTCTGATTTTTAAAATACAGTTTTAATGTAAAATGATGATTAGGAAAATATATGGCTTTAATACATTTAAATATTTAGTTTTATATTTAAGACAATACAATTTAATGTAAAAACTTTTTTTACATTATAGCACGTGAGGTTTCACACATGCTATAGACGTCCTACCATCTAGCGACACCCCCTATTTTTGTTTCTTGGATGGAGATCATATGGAACTCATTCATTTTTATAAAATTGGGGGGAAATCATTGTTTTTTCCCCATGATAGAGGTTAAATATTTTCTCATTTTGAGATTGTTTCTGAGTTTTTTTTAATGTGGCTTTCCTATGTAGAACTCTCAAGTACTCTGAACCCAGATTTACCAGTTAGTGTTTTGCCACAGGTCTTTGGTTTGTCCTCTCCCCTTCCCTGCAGTGCTGAGATTAAACCCAGGACTTTCACATGCTAGACAGGTGCTCTACTACTGAGCTATATAACTGCGGCCCCCCACCACCATTTGTCCCCCCCTCCCCCCCATTTTTTTCTCCCCATAGTGGGGATTGAATTCAGAACCTCATTCATGCTAGAACAAGTACTAAAACTGAGCTACATCCCCAATCCAGAGTTCTTTTATCTCCATATCTACCTGCCACTAAATAACCTTCCGTTTATTACCCTGGTTTTTTTTTTTTGGAACTGGGGATTGAACGCAGGGGCACTTGGCCACTGAGCCACATCCCCAGCCCTATTTTGTATTTTATTTAGAGACAGGGTCTCACCGAGTTGCTTAGGGCCTCGCTAAGTTGCTGAGGCTGGCTTTGAACTCGTGATCCTCCTGCCTCAGCCTTGGGAGTCACTGGGATTACAGACCTGCGCCACCGTGCCTGGCTTACCCTCTTTTTTAAAAAAAATTTTTTAGATGTTGATGGACCTTAGTTTTATTCATTTGTTTATATGTGATGCTGAGATCAAACCCAGCGCCTTACACATTAGGCAAGTGTTCTACCACTGAGCCACTATCCCAGCCCCATTTATTACCCTCTTAATCTATTTTTCCATCTGTCTTCTCTCATTCTCTTTCTGGCCTTGACCCTCCTTGTCTTCTCCTTCATATAGATACAACCATACCAGTGCACTTTTGGGGAGGAACTACTTGAGAGGAGCAGTATCATATTCTTTTAATATGTCAGTATGTTTCCTAACAAGGACCTTCATGCATTCATTTACATAACCTTAGTACAGTTATCAAAATCCTGAAATTTAACATTGATAATAGTTAGCTATTCAGATTTCACTAATTTTCCCAACAGAGCCCTTTATAATTTTTTTTTCTTTACTTTAAAATCCAATGCATAATCATGAATTGCATTTCATGGTTTTGTGTGTGTGTGTATGCATGTTGGGGATGGAGCCCAGGGCCTCACCCCCATAGGCAAGCACTGTACCACTGAGCTATGACCCAGCCCAGCATTTAGTTGTCACAACTGTTTTTTTTGAACCAGGGATTGAACTCAGGGACACTCAGCCATTGAGCCACATCCCCAGCCCTATTTTGTATTTTACTTAGAGACAGGGTCTCACTGAGTTGCTCAGGGCCTTGCTAAGTTGCCGAGGCTGGCTTTGAACTCAGGATCCTCCTGCCTCAGACTCCCAAGTGCTGGGATTACAGGCGTGCGCCACCACATCCGACCCTAGCCCTCATATTTTTATGTACTGAATTAGTCACTCCTTGCTCATTTAACTTTTGGAGCAATCTCTTAAGATTTAAATTGTAAGATTCTCCATTGGTAATTGACTAATATCAACACCTAATTGACTTGATATTGGAAATAAATTAAAATCATGCATGTGTCATGTAGATTTAAATCTAATTTTAAGACTCCTAAATTTATTTGTCTTATGACTGGTGTAGGAGGTCTTTTCACTTCAAATAATTAGGCATGTAAGCTCATTATGAAATTTTAGTTTTGAAAAATATTTATAAAGTGCAAATATAGTGTCTTTGCCAAGGGTTTTTGAATAAGTATTTCTGGTAAAATGCCAACATAATTCTTAGATAAGATTGATGTCCACCCCTTTTTTGTTCACTCTGTGTACATACCTCTACTTTTTAATGTACATTTTGAGTTTGGGTTGCCATTTTGTTAAGTGCAGTGAAAATTTTAATTGTTAAAGGTTCAGAAAACATGACAAGGGCTGGGGATATAGTTCAGTTGGTAGAGTGCTTGCCTCACATGCACAAGGCCCTGGGTTCAATCCCCAGTACCAAAAAAGAAAGAAAGAAAATGATAAAAGGGAAAAGAAAAAACATGACAAATGTTTATAGTACTAGGATTTTTAGGATTTTGACTTCTTTATTCTTAGTTTTTTTTGGGTGGGTGGGTACCAGGGATTGAATCAAAGGACACTTAATCACTGAGCCACTTCCTCAGCGCCCCCCCCCCCCCACTTTGAGATAGAATTTTGATGTTACTTAGGGTCTCAATAAGTTGCTGAGGCTGGCTTTGAGCTTGTGATCCTTCTGCCTCAGCCCCCCAAGTTGCTGGGATTACAGACTTGCACTTCTGTGCCCGGCTCTTTTTAAAAATTTTGGTTTTGATTTTTGTTAGTCAATTGGTCTTAGGTTTTAACATAGCTAAGTAGATTTAATCCTAGCAGGATTAGAAATATTTTACTTAACTGAAGATAAAATAGAAATGAGTTGTATATAACATGTGGTGATAGTTTTAATTTCCTTTCCCTTAAATTGCCAACATAGCAATTTAATGGATAAAAGGACCCCCAACCCCCACTGAGGACTGAACACAGGGCCTTCCTTGTGCTAAGCAGGCATTTGTACCATTGAGCTGTGTCTCCTGATGCTGAATAAATCCATACCCCAGCTTCCCAAATTTTTACTTGTTAGATATTAGGTGATTGTAACTTTTCAGATCCTAATCTTGGGACCTGAGTATTGTTATACTAGTGAACAATTAAATCAGAATCTCTAGGACGTGCTGGTAAGTAATGCTATTAAAAATCTTACACATGCTTCAGTTGTGCACCAGGATTAAGACTCTATGTTTTAAAAGATGTTACTCATGTATGGTGTCTTTTTGTGGTGCTTGAGATCAAATTCAGCCATATGTATGCTAGGCAAATGCTCTACACCTTGACCTATACCCCAGTCCTTAAAAAGTTCATTTCATGATATCGTAATGGATACTAAACAGTAATTTCTGTATTAATGCAATATTTATTTTTCTCTTTTCTCTCACTTATTTTTTATTTTTATTTTTTTTGCAATATTGGCATTTATTATTCTAGGACCTGTCCCAGCTCCCAGTGCAGTGCTCTTAAAAAAAAAAAAAAGCAGATGAAGGGGTACATTTACTATGTGCATATTGCTCATGGGACTCAAGGGACCTTTTTTTTTTTTTTTTTTTTTTTTTTGAACTGAGGAGTGAACCCAGGGACACTTAACCACTGAGACACATCCCCAGCTCTTTTTATTTTTATTTTTATTTTGTTTTGAGACAGGGTCTCACTAAGTTGCTTAGGGCTTTGCTGAATTACTAAGGCTCAGCCTTCTGTGCTGTTGGGATTACAAGGGTGTGCCATTGTGCCCAGAGGGGATCTTGTTTTTATTAATTTACATTTAGCACTTTCCTTTCTTCATCCCTCTTTCCTCACTCCCAAATTTAGGCTACTCCTTCCTAGTCTGCTTTGCTGGCCTCTGTTCTGTCAAGCTTCTAGATATTGGAGAGTGTTCTCTTAACCTTTCAACCCTGATTGGTTTCATCTAGTCCTTTGATTTTTAATGCTGTGTATATTCTGATTACTCCTTAAGGTTTATTTCTAGCCTTAACTTTCTGTCTTGAATTATTGAATAGAAAATTCAGCTTGGATGTCTAATAGAGCATTTTAATCTTGTACAAAATCTTGAGGTTTTCCATTACATGTATGTTTGTTCTCTAGACTCAGTAAATGGTAAAATTGTCCATTCAGTTAATATTGTAGTTTTAAAAGTGACAGAATCCCTATTAGTACGGAGGCATTGGGATATTTCCTTCTTCTCAAGCCCTTCACCCAGGTACTAGCAGATTCTATCACTTTGATCCTTAGTACATTTGAACATGACCATTACTTTTTTTTCTTTTTAAAAATATAGTTTTTTCTTTTTTCTTTTTTTTTTTTTTGGAACCAGGGATTGAACTCAGGGACACTCGGCCACTGAGCCACATCCCCAGCCCTATTTTTTTGTATTTTATTTAGAGACAGGGTCTCACTGAGTTGCTTAGGGCCTCGCTAAGTTGCTGAGGCTGGCTTTGAACTCTCGATCCTCCTGACTAGGCCTCCCAAGTCGCTTGAATTACAGGCGTGCACCACCAGGCCCGGCTAAAAATATTTTTAATTATAGATGGACACAATACCTTTATTTTGTTTATGTTTATATTTTTATGTGATGCTTGGATTGATTCCAGTGCTTTAATCATGCTAGGCAAACGCACTTACATGAGCCACAGTCCCAGCCCTGAACATGACTCCTGCTTTTCACTGTACTCTTTGACATCTAGTTCATTTTCTTTTGGGTTTCATTAGTCATTCCATTTTACATCCTTGGAAATACCAACTTATACAAATTAAAATCCAAATCTCATTTGTAAACACACATAATAATTGAACCTATATATGAGATACAGTGTGTTATTTCAGTCAGGTATAATGTGTAATGATCAGGATCTGAGAAATTAGTTTATTATTTTGGATCCTGGGAATTGAACCCAGAGGCATATTACCACTGAGCTACATTTTAAGACAGGGTCTCACTAAGTTGTTTAGGGCCTTACTAAGTAGCTGAGGCCAGCCACGAACCTGAGATCCTTCTGCCTTAGCTTCTGGAGCCACTGGGATTATAGGCACTATTGTGCCCAAGTCTGGCAATTTTTAAATATACTATTTTTTTTTTTAAATTTATTTATTTATTTATTTATTTATTTATTTATTTATTTATTGTGCTGGGGGATTGATCCCAGGGCCCTGTGCTTGCCTTGTACATCTAATTTTATCTATCTATCTATCTATCTATCTATCTATCTATCTATCTATCATCTTATTTATCTGTTTGTGGTGCTGGGGGTTGAACCCAGGGCCCTGTGCTTGCCTTGTACATCTGAGCTGTATCCTCAGCCCAGGATACTACAAATTTATCTTCGGGCATTGTTGCATACCTGTAATTTCTGTGATTGGGGAGACTGAGGCAGGAGGATCACAATTTTAAGGCTAGACTGGGTAACTTACAGAAACCCTGTCTCAAAATTTGAAGCAATTGGGCTGCTATTGTAGCTCAGTGGTAGAGCACTTGCCTAGCATGTGTGAGACACTGGGTTTAATCCTGAGCACCACATAACAATAATAAAGAAAGGTGTTGGTTCATCAGCAACTTAAAAAAATTTTTAAAAATTATTTTATTTTTTTAAAACAAGACAAAGAGTTAACTCACTGGTAGACCATTTGCTTAGCCTGCATGAGGCCCTAGGTTCAATCCTCAGTACAGGGGGAAATTTTTTATCCTTTCTTTGTTTTGAGATTATTCAAAATTCTCTTTTTGCTATTTTAAACTATACTATTTATTGTTTCAACATATAGTTACTCTACTGTGATAGGGTAACATTAGAAGTTACTTGTCGTATCCAATTGTACTCCTGTACCTGTTGTTAACTATATTCTTTCCATCCTTACACCTTTCCTAGCCTTTGAAAACCACTGTTCTACACTGTTTTTGTGAGATCAGCATTTTTAGTTTGTATATATAAATGACATTATGCAGTATTTGTCTTTCTTTGCCTTCTTCCAGCCAGTATGTCCTCCAGTGCTATCCATATTGCTGCAAACAATGTTGATATTGTTTTTTGTGGCAAGTAATGTTCTGTTGTGTGCATACAGCACATTTTCTTTATCCATTTATCCATTGTTGAATAACTAGGTTATCCATGTTTTGGCTGTTGGGAATAGTGCTGCAGTGAACAAAGAAACATGGCTGTTTCTTAAACATGCTGATATCTTTTCCTTTTGGATATATTTGGATATACCAGTAGTGGGATTGCTGGATCTATCTTTCTGTTTCTAACTTTTTGAGAAATCTCTGTTGTTCCATATGGCTATAGTAGTTTACATTCTCCTGCCTTTTTTTGGTACTAAGGATTAAACAAGGGCACTTTACTAATGAACTACATCCCTAGCCTTTTTATTTTATTTTATTTTATTTTTGGTACTGGGGATTGAACCCAGGGGCACTTGGCCACTGAGCCACATCCCCAGCCCTATTTTGTATTTTATTTAGAGACAGGGTCTCACTGAGTTGCTTAGGGCCTCGCTAAGTTGCTGAGGCTGGCTTTGAACTCGAGATCCTCCTGCCTCAGCCTCCCAAGTGCTGGGATTACAGGCGTGCGCCACTGCGCCCGGCTGCCTTTTTATTTTTGAGACAAGGTCTTGCTAAATTGCTGAGACTGGCGTTGAACTTGAGATCCTCCTGCCTTAGCCTCCCAAGTTGCTAGGAGTACAAGTGTAAACAGTAGGCTGATTTCCCTTTCTGCTGCATCTTTGTCACCATTTGTCTTTTTTTTTTTTTTTTTTTTTTGCAGTGTGTGGGATAGAAATAGGGCCCTGTGTCCTCTACCACAGAGCTACATCCCCAGGCCCTCAATGTGGTTTTGATTTGATGTTGAACATTTTTTTCATATAAGTGTTGGCCATTTGCCTATGTTCTTTTGAGAAATGTGTGTTCAATTCATTTGACTGCTTTTAAATTGGATTTTTTTTTTTTTTTTTTTTTTTTTTTTTACATTTGGGTTGCTGAGTTCCATATATATTCTGGTTCTTAATCTCTTACTGAAGGAAGTTTGCAAATATTTGCTTATGTCCTGTAGGTTGTCTCTTTACTGTTGTTTCTTTGTTTTTCAGAAGGTTTTTAGTTTAATGTAATTCCATTTGTCAGTTTTTGTTTTTGTTACCTGTATTTCAGGGGCCATAGCCAAAAAATGTTTGTGTAGAACAATGTCCTGAATCATCTCTCCTATGTTTTCTTCTAGTAATTTCATAGTTTTGGGTCTTACTTGATCCACTTTGATTTGATTTTTGTCTATCTTGAACCATTTCAAGTTGATTTTTGTGTATGGTAAGAGGTAGGTTTATAATTGTATTCAGTACATGCATATCCAGTTTTTCCAACACTTTTATTGAGGAGACTGTCCTTTCATACATTTTAGTGCCTTTGTTGAAAATCAGTTGGCTGAAATAAATATGTGAGTTTATTCTAGGTTTCTTAGTTTTGTATTGGTCTGTATGTAATATGTTTATGTTAGTACCATGCATGTTTTTAAGTAAGATACTGTAATGTTTTCAGCTTTTGTTCTTTTTGCTCAAGATTACTTTGGCTAGCAGGGTGCTAGAGTATGTCTGTAATTCCAGCTGTCTGTGAGACTGAAGCAGGAAGATTGCAAATCTGAGGCTAGTCTGGGCAATTCAGTAAGACCCTGTCTCAAAATAAAAAACATAAAAAGTGTAACTCAGTGATAGTTTAGTTCAGTACCACAACAGCAAAAGAATTGCTGTAGCAGCTTTGAACTCGAGATCCTCCTGCCTCAGCCTCCCAAGTGCTGGGATTACAGGTGTGTGCCACCATGCCCGGCTCCCCCTTTATTTTTTCATATTCTTTTTTTACCTCTCTTTCTCTGGCTTCCTCATATGATAGAAAATATTGGACCTTTGACTTTCTGAGTCTGGCTGATTTTACTTACCATGTTGTTCTCCAAGTACATTCATTTACCTGCAAATGACATTATTTCATTCTTCTTTATGACTGAGTAAAACATCTTGTGTGTATATACAACATTTTCTTTATCTGTTCATCTGTTGATGGATATCTCGGCTGCTTTCATAACTTAGCTATTGGAATTATGGTGCTGTAAACATTGGTATGCATATGGCACTATAGTAGTGCTGATTTTAGATTTTTGTATAAATACTAAGGAGTGGGATAGCTGGGTCATATGGTGGTTTGATTCCTGGTCTTCTAGGAATCTCCATAATGCTTTCCAAGGTGGTTCTACCCATTTGCATTCCCACCAACAGTTTATACCTTTCTCCCCATATCCTTGCCAACAATTTGTTATTTGTAGTCTTGATGATTGAGATTCTAATTGGAGTGAGATGAAATCTCAGTGTAGTTTTCATTTGCATTTTGCTGATTACTAAGGATGTTGAACATTTTTTCATGGGTTGGTTGGGCATTTGTATTTCTTTTGAGAAATACAAATATATAGATCTTTTGCCCATTTATTGATTGGGTTTTTAATCTTTCTGGTGTTATGAGTGTTTCAAAAAAGGAAAAGATCTTGTGTTTATGCGTGTGTATGTGTGTATGTATGTACGTATAGTTATTATTGCTGTGTTATTAGTGTAGGATTAAATGCAGGGTCTTGAGTGTGTATAATTAGTTAATCTCTGTCTCCTAGATTAGTTCTTATTTCAAACACTTTTTATTAGTTTGATTATGTAAATTATGGCTACACTTTCCTGAACTATTAAACTGCAGATCATCAAAATATTGCACACTGAGGAGGGCAGTATGTTTGTTGGCTGATGTTTGTGAATGTCATAACAGTGTTCATTCTTGTAATCCATGATCATGGGATGTCTTTACATTCTTTTGGTGTGTTCTTCAAACTTTTTTTTTTTTCATGAGTATTATATAGTTTTCATTATGAAGGCCTTTCACTTCCTTGACTAAATTTATTCCTAGGTATCTACATTTTTTCATAGCTTCTGTAATTGAAATTGCTTTCTTAATCTCCTGAGCCAGTTCATTATTGAAATATGGAAATACTACGGGCTTTTGTATGTTGCTTTTATATCCGACAGCCTAATCAGTTTTAATAGGTTTTTTTTTTTTTTTCTTTTTGGGATACTGGGGATTGAACACATCCCCAGCCCTGTTTTGTATTTTATTTAAAGACAGGGTCTTACTGAGTTGCTGAGTGCCTTGTCATTACTAAGGCTGCTTTGAACTTTTTGCAGTCCTCCTCCTTCAGCCTCCCAAGCTGCTGGGATTACAGGTGTGTGCCACCGCACCCAGCTTAATAGGTTTTCGTTGTTGTTGCTGTTGAGGTTTTAGGTTTCCTTATGCATAAGATCATGTTATTTTTGAACAGGGGTTGTTTAACTTCTCCTTTCCAATTTGTATGCCTTTTATTTTCTTGCCTAATTGCTCTGACTAGGAAAATCCGAATTTCTTGCCATTATATGTATGATTTCACAAATGATGTTATGTAATATTTACCTGCTTATCCAGTCTCATTCTCTCATTGTCCCTGCATAGAAAATTGTATTCTAGACATACCACATTATTTGTAGTTTTCATATCCTATTTTACTGTCATTTTGATCTTATAGGGTGTGCTTTCTAGCTGGAATTTTAAAAAACTTTATTTCAGACTAATTTTTTATTCATAGAAACGTTTCAAAGAATCGGATGTGGTGGTGCACTCCTGTAATCCCAGTGGCTTGGGAGCTGAGGCAGGAGGATTGCAAGTTCAAAGATGGCCCTAGCAACTTAATGAGGCCCTAAGCAACTTAGGGAAACCCTGTTTCAAAGGAAAAACTAAAATTTAGGCTGGGAATGTGGCTCAGTGGTTAAGTGCTCATGAGTTCAAGCCCTGAAACCTCCCAAAAAAAAGAAAAGTTGCAAAGATAGAGTACCTGTGTACCCTCACCCTATTTGATTCCTGTAATGTTATCTTGTAATACTGTAGTGTATTTGTCTAAACCAAATATTTCTACCTGGAATATTTAGATTTACCTGCTAATACTACCACGTCTCTTGAATCCATTACTTTCTGCTCTATGTTCCAGTAAGCCCATAGTAAAACATCCTAGCACTTTCAGAAATATAATTTTGAATAAGACAGTATTCATAATAGCAAACATGGTCTTGGTATTGCTTTGTTTAAATAAATCTTTTTGAAAGAAGTCCACTCATATTTTAGAACAGCTACTTCAATTCAGTAGTAACCAACATATGTAGGATGTTTTGGTGGATTTAGGAGATAAAACGTTTAAAATAGTGTCTAACAACTACTCTTTTTTTCTCAATGGTTGAACAGGTTGCTTTTTCATCAGAACACCATGTGTAGTAACCTGAATTTGGTGGGCATTCTTTTTTTTTTTTTTTTTTTTAACATTAAGTATTTTATTGTATGTTGCTGCCAGTGTATATAAAATAATTACCTTTGTGAAATAGAAATTCATGAAAATTCAGAGAGGTAGATGTTAAGGACTGACAAAAGTATATTGTATTATGGCACATGTGTTATAGGGAAGCTTTTTGCCAGGCTTCAAATTTAGTTCTCTTGAATATTCATTGGTTCTTGAGCAGTGGTTTAGGAAACCTCAGTAAGATTCATTTGACTACAAAAAGGAACAGACTTTGAGGTCTGAAAGGATCTGTTCTTGAAGATACTCTGAGCATTCTGCAGACAGAATTGTTTCAAGTCTGCAGCTGCCTGGGAAACCTTCACGCAGTTGATCCTGGCCTCCAGCCGGAGCTGCTGAACCAGCTTCTTCATAGCAGCAACGCTGGAGGAACCAGACATGGCGAATTCGAGGACTGGGCCGACTGGTTGATCAGAGGGTCGGCAGGTCGGCTGGGCCAGACGACTGGGCCTGGTGGGCATTCTTATGTGTAAAAGAAAATAAAAGATGAATATTTGAATCCTAAAACTATATTCACTATCATGAAATGGTTATGTAAAGCAGAGTGAAGTTATTGAGGTCATTTGAGGCTACAGATTTGTCACTTTTTAAAATATATATTAGTATATATCTTCTGGGATATATACTAATGAGTAGAATATTGATTAGTTGATACCTAAAATTATTACTATTTTTCGGAAAGAAACGTTTTATTTAAATTCCATTATATGTTTTAAATTTTATAAAAGCAGTTTTCTTTTATTCTGAATTGAACGTATCTGCTTTCTCCTTTAGATTAATGATTTGTGATTCATCAAAATAAAAGAAAAAAAACAATTCTCTATTAGGATTTTAAAATACTGATTTCAAGAGCGTCAAATCTTTGTTCATTAAATAAACCCTTGAGATTTACTCTCCTAGTTCTAGATTCTACCAGGGCCAGTTCTATGTAGTGCGGGAGAAAATGTATATAAGCTTTCTGGGATGCTACGCAGATAATTGTGGGGAAAGTCTTCATCTCTGAATTTAACTACAGGACTTGGATCTGAGATTGTCATCTCTTCCTTAACTGTAGGCAAGTAGTAATTCTAGCATTTGAAATGTGGAGTTGAAAGGTTTGTTGAGTTACACCAGTACTAAATTGAACCCATGGACAAAACCTGTTTTTCTTATGTTGTATTCCCAGAATTATTGGATACAACAGACAGGTATTTGTTTTATTTATTTATTTTTCCAGTACTCAGGATTGAATGCAGGGGTGCTCTACTACCTATTGCATGCCCAGCTCTTTTTATTTTATTTTGATAGAAGGTCACACTACAGTTGCTGAGACTGGCCTCAACATGCCAATGTATGATTTTAGAGTAGATGTCAGAAAATACAGAGATGGTATCTTCAAACTTGTGAAGTAAGAAAAAAAAAAAAAAAGAATTGCTTGGCTTTTCCTACGGTAATACTGCCTAATAGAAATATATGTGAACTACCTATTTTAACAATTTCCAGTGCCACATTAAAATTAAAAGAAAGGTGAAACTGGGCGTGGTGGCACAAACCTATCAAATGCCAGGAAATTGGGAGGCTGTGACTGGAGCATTGCAAATTTGAGGCTACTTTGGGCAATTTAGCTGCAATCTGCTTTAAAATAAAAAATTTTAAAAAGGGCTTGATGTGTACCTTGGTGGTAGAGCACTTGCCTGTCATGTGTGAGGACCCACGTAACCCCTCCCCCCCCAAAAAAAAAGCAAAAGTAAATTTGAATATCTTTGACTTAACCCAATATTTCAAAATGTTATCCATTTGCAAAAATTAATGAAATGTAATTTTTGAGGGGAATACTAATGCTTCCAAATCTGGTGTGTATTCTACACTTACATCGTTTCTCAAATAAGAATAGTCATAGGGTGGTGTGGTGGCATGCACATGTAGTCACAGCTGCCTGAGAGGCTGAGGTAGGATTACTTGAGCTTAGGAATTTGAGGCCGGCCTGGGCAGCATAGTGAGATACAGACCCCATCATTAAAAAACAAAACAAAAAAGCTACTTTTCAAATGCTCAATAACTATATGCCTATCATGGCTAAATGAACAGTGGGGAATTAATTCATTAGGGCCATTTATACTTAAAATTTCTCAATTCAGATGTTAAATAATTTTTTTTTCTTTGAATTTCACATTATTTTCCATTGAAGAGGATTCAGATACCCAAGTTTCCAAATAGACTTAAAAGTTTTACAGTAACTACATTGAGCTTCAGATTTTAAATTAAAAGCTAAATTGGTCATAGCTAGGCTCAGTGAAGCACACTTGTAATCTCACCACTCAGGAGGCTGAGGTAGGAGGATCTCAAGTTGAGGTCACATCACATGGGCAGCTTAGCAAGATCTTGTCTCAAAAAAAGGCTGTGGATATTTATTGCTCAGTGTTAGAACACCCCTTAGGATCAATCTTTGTTATTACATTAAGAGAGAGAGAGAAATCATTACCAAAATGCAGTTCAGAACTACAAGATAACCATCTCATACTCACTAAAAGAAGGTTAATCAAAAATATGTAAAATAACAAGTATTGCCAAGGTTGTGGAGTTGGTGGTTATGCAAGGTTTTGAATACTCTAAATCCACTGGAGTGTACAGTTTAAAATAGTATACTCTAAAATTGTTATTTAAAATTCAAATTTAAATGTATGTTTAACTTTACATTATTCTAATTTATTCCAAAATTATATTAATACGAAAATAAAGTTCCTATTTAAGTTTAAGTAATATAATTTTTGATTTTTATAATTTTTTTGGTACTTGGGATTGAACTCAGGACCTCTTGCTTGGTTAGCAAGTGGTCTACCATTGAGCCACATTCCTGTGCATATAATTTAAAATTTATTAAATTTTTTATTTTTTTGTGGTATTGGGTTTCAAACCCAAGGCCTTGTGCATGCTAGGGAAGTGCCCTACCACTGAACTAAAATCCACAGCTAACTTAAAATTTAAAGATATATGGTGCTTGAATTTTAAATGTGCACTTGAAAATTGTATACTCTGAGAGAGTACACTTTGTTTATTGCAAAGATGATTAAATAGGTAAACATTTTTTGTGTGTAGGAGTGAAGGATTCAGATACCCATATCACACTTTATACATAGATCCTTGTTGAGATCACCTATTCAGTAGTGTCATTAGACAGTAAGTTGATTAATTTGGCTAAGCCTAGTGAGGGGGTGGCCCTTTGGGTAAGGAATAGGATAGGGAATGAATAAGATAATTGATAATGTACAAGATAATTGAAAAGATGGACAGTCTATCTTATTGATTTTTTTCTTTAATTGGTTGTGCTTTTGATAATGTATCCAGAAATTTTCAGTAAGTCCAAGTCACCTAGATTTTCTCCTATTTTCTTTCAGAAGTAGTCTATAATTCAATATTTACATTTAGGTCTAAAGTCCATTTTGATTTAATATTTGTTAAAGGGTATAAGGTCTGTGCCTAGGTTGTTCTTTGTTTTCTTTTTGTATGTAAACAAATATTTCAGTGGTGTGTCCCCTGCCCCGTCCTGCTCCATACTGGGGATTGACCCAGAACCTTATGCATGCTAGGCAAGCACTCTAACTGAGCTATATCTCTAGCCCTTTTTAAAATTTTGTTTTGAGATGGGATCTTGTTAAGTTTTCTGAGACTGGCTGGCCTTGAGGTTGGGACTTTCAGATTTCAGCCTTCTGAGATTACGGGTGTTGTGTAACCATTGCTAGGCTTACGTGCAATGTTTGGAAAGAGACTTATGTTTTGAAAAGACTTTTTCCATTAATTCCCCTTACTCCTTTGTCAGAGATCAGTTGATTAGGGCTGGGAAGTTAAATCAGTGGTAAAGCCCTGGATTCGATCCCTATCTCCCCTCCCCCCCCCCCCCCCCCCCCCCCCCCCCCCCGCCCCAAATCAGTTGATTACATTTGTGTGGGCTTATTGTGGATGTCCCTACTATTTCATTTATCTGTATTTCTCTCCTTTTCCTAATAACACACCATAATGATTACTGTGCCGTAAGTGTTGAGATTTGGTAGTGTTCGTCTTTCAAACTTGGTATTTTTCAATATTATGATGATTGTTCTTAATCTTCTGCAGAATAATTAAAAACTGTATGCTATGTAAATGTTACCTCAATAAATAAGAGTAGCAAATTAGTTACAATGAAATAAAGTTTGAAATTCAGTTTCCTAGTTACACTAGCCATATTTAAAGTGTTTAATAGCTACATTTATTTGACTAGTGGCTCCTGTAGTGAACAGTGTAGTTCTATGAATATATTTAGTGAATTCTTGAAAGTTTAAGAAGGCAATAACCATTAGGTTCCAAACTTGTCATGGTCAGATTATGTAGCTGAACATTCCTGATGCAGGTTATTTGAGTACTACACCATTGACAGTGTTATTCCTTTTATTCTTCTTTTTATTAGTGTTTACCTAAAAATGGATAAAAAATTTTTAATAGTAGTGCCAAGTGCTAGGTCAAAATAGGTGGAATAATTATTGGCACCATATAAGGAGCTTGTTGTGAAATATTTCAGCCAACACTGATTTTTTTCCACAATCTGTAAGCACATTGCCATTCATTTCTGTTGGTACATTTAGAAATGTTTGTGATTCACAAGATCCTTCTAGAAGTTGTCGCTTATAAGTCTGCATTCATGTCTTTAAAATGCTTAGAAAGTATATAGTAGGATAAGTAGATAGGCAATGAAGGTGTAAGGACAGGCTCAAAGGAGTATTAGCACATGTTTACTTGAGATCAATTTAAGGAATTTGTGACAAAGTTAGAATTTCTACTAGAGGATTGTGTTGAAGTTTTTAGTAGTTTAAACTAGTAGAGGTACTTGAATCAAAAGAAAGAACCTGAAGGCATGTGGGTTTACTAGATATGTTTGGTGTCGAACCTTAAAAGTATATGTGGTTAAAGTTTGGTTTTCAAGTCAGAAACTAAGTAAACAGAATACTAAATTATTAACAGAAAAGTCATTGTCAGTCCAGCTGTGGATTTTTTTTTTTGTATTGGGGATTGAACACAAGGGTGCTTTACCAATTGAGCTACATCCCATCCCTTTTTATTTTTTATTTTGAGAAAAGTAATGGCTGAGTTGCTTAGGGCCTTGGTAAGTTGCCGAGGCTGGCCTCAGCAACTTGTGATCCTCAGCCTCTTGAGACACATGGTGTGTGCCACCATGCCTGGCTTCAGCTGCAGATTTTGCTGCTTGAGGATCATTTTGGGAAATGATTAGATTATGGAGAACCATTTGTTATGAGAGACTTGGAAAAATTATATCCTGAAATCTAACTAGAAATGTAGCTGATTTGTTTATTGTAATTCTGATGATATCTGAACCTTCTAATTTGTTCTTAGAATGGTAGACTTGCCAGGTTAGTTGGATAGTTGCCCTTTTGATTGAAATCTTGCAAGTACAGAAGGCTGAAGAGGCATTGTTTAATGGAACTCATAAAGGCCCGTGAAAGACCCAACATTGAGCATGTCTTCTGTATAAGAGAAGCTAAATCTAGTAGTTTAATGAATGTATAAGAAAATTATTGTTTTTTTGGAGTACTGGGCATTGATCCCAGGGCCTTGGATATGCTTGGCATATACTCTACCACTGAGCTACATCTCCAGTTCTTGTTTTCAAATTTTAATTTGAGGCAGGGTCTTAATATACTGCCAGGCTGGCCTCGAACTTGGAGTTCTCCTGCATCAGCCTCCTGAGTAAATGCCCAGCTAATAAGAAACTTCTTTAAAGGCCAATAAATTTCTTTCCTCCCTGTAACAACAGTATAGAACAGTAGGGAAGCTGGTGAAGCTTTTGAAGTGGCATATATCTTAGGGTAAAAAACATTTTAAAAATCTACAAGTGGGCTGGGGTTGTGGCTCAGTGGTAGAAGTGCTTGACTGGCATGCATGAGGCACTGGGTTCAATCCTCAGCACCACATAAAAATGAATAAATAAAATAAAGGTATTATATCCATCTACCACTAAAAATTAAAAAAAAAAATCTACAAGTCCCAGTAAATGTTGGGATAATTACTTCTGGCTCCTGTTATAAAAGTTATTAGTTAAAAACCAGTTCTTGGTGGGGTATGGTGGCACATGCCCAGCAGCTTAGGAGACTGAGGCAGGAGAATTGGGAGTTCAAAGCCAGCCTCAGCAACTTAGTGAGGCCCTAAGCAACTCAGCGAGACCGTGTCTCTAAATAAAAGACATAAAAGGGCTGGGGATGTGGCTCAGTGGTTGAATACCCCAGGGTTCCATCCCTGGTAAAAACAACCAACCCAGCTCTTTCTGGGAACAACATGCCACTACTTTTGTCTAGCATGTAGAGGAAAGAGTAGTAGACTGGTGAGTCATGAAGCTTGAGTTGTATTTTCCAATTGTGCCATTGCCAAACATGTATTATCTTGAATAGCTTTGTTTTATGTATAAAATGAACTTCTTTTATAAAAGAAGTATCTTTTCTAGAATTAGTTCCATTGCACTGACTTATTTCTGAAAATACTAAATGTTAACTAGGTCAATTCTGCTTATCCCTTACACAGTATCCCTGATGTTCTTTTTCTCTTTTATTTTCATTTAGTGTGTTGTTGGTGGCTGCAATGCCAGCTTTGCTTCTCAGGGAGGGCTAGCTCGCCATGTTCCTACACACTTCAGTCAGCAGAACTCCTCAAAAGTTTCTAGCCAGCCAAAGGCCAAAGAAGAATCTCCTTCTAAGGCTGGAATGAACAAAAGGAGGAAACTAAAGAACAAAAGACGACGCTCATTACGTAAGTGTTTCCCATAGAGAATCTGTGTGGATTAGAAGACTGTTTATATGTCTACCTTTCAAGTAAATCCAGTTTTTACTGTTCTTCAACTTGGCTTATCTGTTTCAATTAAAAGTAATAAACAGGAAGGATATCTGTTTATCATTGTGAGAATTCAGTGACATATGTCTGTAGTAGCTATGGAATTACATATGACCTTAGAATATACACTGAATAGAATTAGATTTTGGCGGCTACTTTGCTTCTGTTCTAGTTTAAGAAAAACTACTTTAGAACATGGTATGTTGGTGTTTCTGAAAAGAAATATTTTAGGAAATTTTAACGTGGTGAAGGTCAAAGTCAAGTAAAAGTTAAGTAACACATCAACTCCCAAGCGTAGTATGTGTGTATAGCAAAATAATTGAATATACTCTATGAGTCTGTATGTACAGTCCATTGTAACACATACGTACTATGGCTATGTGTTCACTTACTCAGTAATAAGATATAACCTTTATGTTTAGGATAGAAAAAATTTAGATGATAAAGCTTGCAAATGTTAGGGGCAAGAATTGACTTTGAAACCCCAGACTCTAGCACCATTCGCAGCTTTTTGTATCATCTGGCTAATCTATCATGAAGAAATTTGAGTGAGTGAATATGAATGAATGAATGAATGAATGAATGGAGCTGTAATAAAAGGGAGTTCTCTGCAATGGTGAACTAGGAAAAAAAAAAAAAAGATTGCACCTTACCTTCTTCTCTTGGAATTTGATTGGAGTATAGATTGACTCCATTCCCACCCCTTCCACTGCTAACAATACTAGGGATTGAATCCAGAGACCCTTTACCACTGAACTACATCCTCAAACCCCCCCCCCCCCCCCGCCCCTTTTTTTGAGGTAGGGTCTTACTAAGTTGCAAAGGTTTGCCTATAATTTGGGATCCTGCTGACTCAGCAGAGAATACAGGAATGCACTATCACACCCGACTTGAAATATTTTTTTTGATATTGCAAAGCTACAGTGGCTCAGCCTTCTGAGAAACTGGGGTTACAGGTATGTACCATCACACTTGGCTTGGAAGTTTTAGATTCCCAGCGTGGCACTTTTTTTTTTTTTTTTTTTTTTTTTTAAAAGTCCTGGGGACTGGATCCAGGGTGCTCTTAGCTAGATCCCCATTAAATTGCTCAGGCTGACCTTGAACTTAGGACCCTCTTGCCTCAGCCTTTTGAATAGATGGAATGCATCCAGCATCCCAGTTTGCTTCATTTCCCTATATATGTCCTTTTTGGGGGAGGGGGGTTTTGAATCCATAATACTCAACACATCTCCTAAGAATATTCGGCATAACCACATTGCCAATTTTACATGTAATCACTGGAATATAGGAAATATCTATTTGTATGATTTCCAAAGGGGGGGTAGTGCGTGTGTGTGTGTGTGTGTGTGTGTGTGTGTGTGTGTGAGAGAGAGAGAGAGAGAGAGAGAGAGAGAGAGATGCTTAGGGATTGAACCCAGGACCTCATACTAGATAAGCCACAAGAGTCATATCCCCAGCCTTCCACAAGTGTTGTTGTTTGGTTTTAGTTTTGGGGTACTGAACCTAGGGGCTTTTAACAACTGAGCCACATTCCCAGCACTTTTTGTTTTTTTACTTTGAGACTGTCTCGCTAAGTTTTTGCTGGTTTTGAACTTACAATACCCCTGCTTCAGCCTCCCTAGCAGATGGGATTATAGGCATGTGCCACTGTGCCCAGCCTTCCATAATTTTTTTTTTTCTTTTTCCTTTTTGGTACCAGAGATTGAATTCAGAGGCACTCAACCACTGAGCCGTATACCCCAGCTCTATTTGTATTTTTTATTTAGAGACAGGGTCTCACTGAGTTGCTTAGCACTTTGTTTTTGTTGAGGCTGACTCTGAACTCACGATCCTCCTGCCTCAACCTCCTGAGCCACTGGGATTACAGGCATGTACCACCACTCCCAGCTTTACATAGGTGCTGGGGTTTGAACCCAGTGCCTTGTGCTTGCAAGGCAAGCACTCTACCAAATGAGCTATATCCCCAGCCCTACATAGGGTTTTGATTATGTATTTTCTCAGTTGAAAAATGCTTGGACTCTACACAGCCTTAACATATAATTTATACTGTAGGTAATATTAAAACACATCATAAAATAATTGCTTAGAAGGAATATTGAAAAGGATGAGATGAAGAACTAAAAGTGCTTTTTTCCTTATTCTAAGGGGAATTATGTGTGTTTTGGAGGTGTGTGTGTGTGTGTGTGTGTGTGTGTCTGCTTGTCTGGGGCTGGGGATTGAATCCACGGCCTCCCACATTGTGTATATGCACTCTACCACCAAGCTATACTCAAGACTGTAATTTAGTATTTTTTATTTATTGTAACAGAAGGCAAAATGGCGAAGGTCTGCATGCATAGATTCTGAAATTCAGTGGCTCTTTTCATCATTTTGAAACTATATGATGATTTCAGTGTTTCAGTCTTGAAGAACTGGTTAATTTGAATGATAAGAAGGGGAAATTATTATGTTCTTTTAGTGCTTATTCTTTTCTTACGAAAACTTCTTATGAAACCACACATTTTTTTCCCAGTAGCCACAGAAAAGAGATTTGTTCCTAAGCATTAGTTAAATCATCACTGCTTCCCACCTCAAATGTGATTGCATTCCTGGTCTTGTGGGTTCTGCTACTCTATTATTTTTTTTGCTTATTTTCTCTCTTTTAAAAAAATTTTTTTTTGTTTGTTGATGGACCTTTATTTTATTCATTTATTTATATGCGGTGCTGAGGATGGAACCCATTGCCTTATACATGCTAGGCAAGCGCTCTACCACTGAGCCACAACCCCAGCCTGCTTATTTTCTCTTGACAAAAAATAGTCTCGTGAGAAAAGAATTACCTTGGTATCTTTTGATGCCAGCTGGTGAAGGTGTCCACCACAAAAGCTGTGGTATGCTGGGTGTTGTGGCATGAATCTGTAATCTCAGTGATTCAGGAGATAGAGATAGGAGAATTTACATGGTCAAGGCCAACCTGGGCAATTTTGCAAGACCCTGTTTCAAAATAAAAAATGAAAAGGACTTGGCAGTACAACTCAGTAGTGAAGCATCCCCGGGGTCAATTCTGTGTACCTAATAAATAAAATTTAAAAGACTATCATGTATTTTTTTATTTATAGGTATTCTGGGAAATCTCTGAATAGTCATAGTATGGTAAATCAGCCTGCATATAATGCAGAATATTCTTTGTGGTTTTTTTGGTACTGGGGATTGAACCTAGGGGCACTCCACCATTGAGCCATATCCCCAGCCCTATTTTGTTTTCTTTTTATTTATTTATTTTTTTTTGTGGTGCTGGGGGCTGAACCCAGGCCAGGGCCTTGTGCTTACATGGCAAACACTCTACCAACTGGGCTATATCCCCAGGCGCCCCCCCCTGCCCTATTTTGTATTTTATTTAGAGACAGGGTCTCACTGAGTTGCTTAGGGCTTCGCTAAGTTGCTGAGGCTGGCTTTGAACTCGAGATCCTCCTGCCTCAGCCTCCCAAGTGTTGGGATAATGCAGAATATTCTATACCAGAAAATCAAGCAATTCTTTGTTCTTAGGAAAACTGAATTTTCAGTTCAGATCTTAAAATTACATGTATCAATAAGCACCACAAATATAATCAACACATTTTCTTTAATTTGAGATATTATTCTTAGTAATAAGAATAGCACAATTTGTAATAATATTTATGGGATAAAAATAGAAATTTGAAAACATTCTCCAATGTGTAACTTTATTGTAAGCACACTAAATAATCATCCACTTTGTTTATTTTAAAAAGTTACATAAGGTTATTGGTATAAATTGCTGCATGATTTATAAGCCACTTATTCATATGTATTTGCTTAATGTATAATTGTTTCATTCTCATTTTTCAATTGAGGAACAGTCTAAAGTAGGTTATGCACATAGTCACACAGCTGGTAACTAGTGGGCTTGGAATTTTGGTAGTCTGATTATCATTCAAAAATGTATTGATGGGGATGTAGTTCATTGATAGAGTGCTTGCCTCGCATGTATTAGTCCCTGGGTCCCCTAACACTGCCCCTTTCCCCCTCACCCCCAGACAGACAAAATTAAATGACATATTAGACTGTGCACAGTGGCTTATGTTTGTAGTCCTACTTACTGGGGAGGCTGAGGTAGAAGGATCATTTGAGACCAGCTTGGAGTAACATCTCCAAAAAAAGGAAAAAAGTTATTTTTCTTAAATTGTTGTTAGAATATTTGTCAAGGGGGCTAGAGTTGTGGCTCAGTGGAAGAGCACTTGCCTAGCATGTGTGAGGCACTGGGTTCTATCCTCAGCACCACATAAAAAAATAAATTAGTAAAATAAAGGTCCATCAAAAAGATATTTTTTAAAAAAAGATACTGTTAAAAGCCTCAAAATATCACTTTGTCAGTTTTGGAAAAAATTTTATTACATATTAAAATGCCCATGAAATGTATTTTTTATGTTTGGCCATGGTGAATTTGAGATCCCAGTGTTGTGCAAAGATGGGAGTATGTCAAATCAGATTGTTGAAAATGTAGAACTGGTGCTGAGGATAGATGTTGAAATAAAAGATAAAATTTTATGAAAAAGAAAGTAGCTGCAATATGACATTATGAGGTTTGAGGTTAGAATCTAATACTCTAAGGTGGAGAATTAACCCATATTCATGCATTAGTTTGAATTCTGGTTTCCAACTTTATCTTCTCCATCTTTCTCTTCTCTGCCAGAATCCCAGTTTTGAAAGCAAAGGATATTTGTTTTAAAATTAGTTGTTTTACTTATTTTGCAGATAGACTATTTGGATGTTTAATAGACTTAAATTTTTCTAAATATTCTTTACCTTTTTTTGTGTTGACTTTTAGCACGACCACATGATTTCTTCGATGCACAGACACTGGATGCGATAAGACACCGAGCCATATGCTTTAACCTCTCAGCTCATATAGAAAGTTTAGGGAAGGGACACAGTGTTGTTTTTCACAGTACTGTAAGTATTCAATGTTTTTTCTTTTAAATTATGTATGTAGATTTACAAGAAGGTCTATTTTGATTTTTAAAACCATACTCTGAATGCTCAGATTCTAAGGAAATACATTTTAACAGAGTCACAAAACCTTTATGCTTTATCAGTATTTAAAAAATAATTTGTATTATTGGTTTTAAAGCAGATCATTTCTATAATTCTGTATGTTTATGATTAAGGTGAATATTTAAGCCTTTTGTTTGCACTTTAAAAATATTGTGGCATAGTGTGCCACTAGCATTAGACTAGACTTAAGTAAATGAGGTGTCTTTTCTGGGATTTTCTTTTCTTTCTTTCTTTCTTTCTTTCTTTTTTTTTTTTTTAAGAACAACATTAGATTCCTTCTAGGTCTAAAACTTTTCATTCATACCCTATGTGTTGTGTGTATCTTACCCTCAACATACACACATGTACTTTGAGTTGAATAAAAAACAATGTTGGCAATCAAATTAAAGTTTGTTCAGGAAGAGAATTTCAAATGTTTTGTTTCATTGTTATATCTCAAGTTCCTTGAATTTTAGCTAGTGCATAGTAGACAGTGTATTTGTTGGGTGACTAGGTTTTCAGCACAATAAAAATAATCAAATTTGAAAAAAACAGGAAGCATAGTTTACTTTTAGATTAACTAAGAGTTAATAGAATTGTTTTCTTACCATTTGTTACCTAGTCATTAACCCACTCCACCCTTCTTTGTACAGGAGATTAAACCCAGGGATGTCCTAACCATTGAGTCTATACCCGCAAGTCCTTTTTATATTCAGACAGGGTCTCTCTTGAGTTGCCCAGGCTGACATCAAAGTTGAAATCTTCCTGATTTAGCCTTTAAGTAGCTGGGATTAAGATGTGTGCTACTGGGCCGGATTCTAGTCATTTTTAAGTTGGTGTAGTTTGGCATAGGTAGATTAGTAGAGGTGAATTATAGACCAGACCATTGGAAATTTGAATCATGGAAAAATGAGTGTTTAATTTTCACTGTTGAAATAGGAAATACTTTAAATTTGGTTTACTTTTATATTTCAGTTGAACAAGAACTGAATACTAAAATCATTGTTGATATTCATATCTTGTTGGATTTGAATCAGTTTTCCCTATCTCCTATAATGAGATTTTTCTCGATATTTTAACTTTTTCTTACATTGATAGTTATTTCCCAATTATTAGGCTTTTCTGTTACATCTATGTGCTTATTTTAATATATATACTTAACCTTATTGTCCTTTCCGTTCCTTTAGATTTCTCATCTGTCTCACTCACTTTTTAGCTCTGTATATGCCACCATTATCTCCCCCATTCTAATGCTTTTTAGAAAACAACTTCCCATACTACTATTATAAAAATCTGCTGTTCTGGGTCTCCCTGATGCTTTCATTTTAAAGATAAGGAAATGTTCCAGTAGTGTGTTTTTGTGGATGGTCATCATAAGAATTGAGAGGTAAAATATTATAACTACTTTCTGAAGATAGGTGAAATAGGATCTTATAGTATTTTTGTGTGTTACCGAGAAATTGAACCTGTAGTCTTGTGCATTCTTGGCAGGCACTCTACTGCTAAGTTGCATCCCCAACCTTTTAAAATATTTAAAAAATTTGAGACAGAATCTCACTAAGTGTCTAGAGTGGCCTCAAACTTGAAATCCTCCTGTCTCCATCTCTTGAGTAGTTGGGATAATAAAGTGTATGCCACTATACCCAGTTTATAGTATTTCGTTTTGATGTGATTTAATTTTAGTCTAGATTAGACTGGATGCAAGGGCATGTAATTTTAGAAGATCTATTCAGATTGAGTCAAGAAAATAACCAACAATGGATTGTATTTATGAAATAAATGGAGGCAAGCTTGATATAATTTTAGGCAAATTATTAAATATATCATATGAAATTAAATTGTGGATGTTTTTAGTTGACCACACAAGCATCGCTATTCCTCAGATTTTTTCAGATGGAAAAACAAGGGACTAAAATGTTATGTGCTTTTTCCAGTACGACATAGTATAGTAACATAGGGATTAGGGACCTCTATCCCTAGAGGATTCCATAGTGAGAACCCTTGTGGTATTAGAATAAAATGTGTGATATTTAAAGGAATATAGAAAAATAGAGCAATATTTAAGTATCAGTAAACTCCAAGCAAGCTTTTTAAATAATTAGGAATGGAGTTGTGAATATTGGAAATTAGGTAATAATATGAGTGGTAGAGAGTAAAGAATTGAAGAAATGGAATCAAAGGCAAGAAAGTAAAAGACTGCATACAGAAAGAGGAAGAGGAAACTTTTTTGAAATTGTAAGATATGAAAGATATGTGAGTTTGTATTTGAAGAGAGATATACCATACTTAGATTCTTTTACAAAGAACATAGGAAATGTAGTTATCTAAATAAGGATGAGAGAGTTACGAGTGGAAAATATAGTCTTGGGAGACCAGAAAGAGTTACAATGACTGCTTTGGGAATTTTGCTGTGATTGCAAGGTCAGAGGCTTCCTCAGTAGTGATGATAGAATTCTTTTTGAAGCTTGTGAGCTTAGGTTTATGATGTGTTAGGTCTGATATTGGTTCTTTTATATATTTATTTGCAGAGTCTGGCAGAAATTGCACATAGAGCCTTGTGTATGTTAGGCAAATTCTCTAACATTGATTATATCCCCGGCCCCCAGAAGTCTTTATTAAATTAAATTAAATTAAATTAATTAATTAATTAATTTATTTAGTCAGTCAGTCATTTAATTTTTTTGCAGTACCTTGAATCAAATCCATGGGTACTCTACCACTGAGCAACAATTTCCAGTCTTTTTATGTTGAGACAGGTTCTGGTTAAGTTGCACAGGCTAGCTTTCAACTTGTGATCCTCCTGCCTCAGCCTCCTGAGTCACAGGGATTAAAGAACACCACTCAGAAGTCAGTCCTTTTGTCAGTGTGTTTAAAAAAAAAAAAAAAAAAGCCAGTAAAGATGTGGTCACCAGGCTGTCTGGCATTAGGGCCAATTTGTTAATTCATGTAAATATTGAGGACTTTGAAGTTGGTACTGATGATCTGTATGAGGGGAAAAGTGTACACTCTAGTAGAAGAGACATGATTAGCAAGTAAAATTGTAAAATCTTGAACGAATGAGAGAGGATGTTGTAGCCATGGTGGAAAAATGCCTGCAGAGCAGTGAGGAGGAAGGTCAGTGTAGCTGAACAGAACAAGACAGTAGGAGATAAGTCAGAGAGATAAGTGGAAGAGCCTTGTTAGACTTATTCTGTATGAGATGAGAAGCCATTGAAGGAATTTGAGTAAGCATGATCTGATTTTTTTCTTGATTTTTCTTGAGGTATAATTTATATAAAGTAAATGGAACCCATTTAAATGTACAATTCTGTGAACTTTGACAGTTGTATTCACCTATAAAACCACTACTACAGTTAAGAATATTCCCATCACTTTCAGTTTTCTGGGAGGAGCTTTGTAGTTCATTCTTCCACCCCTTCCTCTAAAGAATATACTATTGGTTTTTCTCTCACAGACTATAATGTGCTCACTTTGGTTTCTGTGTTGAGAACAGATTGTAGGAGATCAAGAGTAGGGAGAAAAGGGAATACATCTTTTCAGTCTTTCAGCTGAGCCTGGTAGGGGCTTGGTTCATGGTGGTTGCAGTAGAAATGATAAGGACTGCATCTTGAGTATCTTTTGACATTAATACTGACAAGAATTCTAAATCGTTTGAGGTGAAAGGAAAACTCCAAGGCAGCTGGGTATAGTGGTGGAATTGCCATTTAATACAGGCTATGGTATGAGCAGATTAAGAGAGAGGATAGTTTTAGGAGTTCTGATCTGAACATATATGATAGACCTTTAAGGCATGTAGTGACATAGCTCTGTCCTTATGGTATGGATGTAAGAGTTCAGAGGAGAGATATGACTAACAGATAACAAGGATGGGGAATTTTTAGCATATCATTGGTATTTATAGTATCAAACCAGATGATATCACCTAAAAACTCAGTGTAAATAGAAAAAAGAAAGTAGTGATAGGACTAAAGTGTAGGGTTCTCCAATTACTTAATGAGTTAAAGGGCCATATAGATCTGATGAAAATGGTGGCCTAGTATATAAGGTGTTGATAATAATAAATAAAGCTATGATTAAAACGTGAAGTACCAGCTCATCAACTTTTATATGCTTCCATTAAAATAGTCCTTTGGTTAAAATCCTTACATTCGGGCTGGGGATATAGCTCAGTTGGTAAAGTACTTGCCTTGCAAGCACAAGGCCCTGGGTTCAATCCCCAGCACTGCAAAATAAATGAATGAACAGACAAACGAACGAACTAACAAATCTATCAATCCTTACATTCACCGTGGGAGGACTACAGATGTCCCCTGCCCGAACTAGGAAAAAGGAAGTAACAAAAAATAGTGGTGATGATATTAGGAATCTAAAAAGAAAATAAATTTTTCATGCGACCCATATAAGTCTATGAAGATGGAAAGTTTTCTGACTGTCAAAACCTTCTGGGAGGACTTAAAGCCATGAGAGAGAGATATATA
Source organism: Glaucomys volans (assembly GCA_020662805.1). Classification (NCBI taxonomy): domain Eukaryota; kingdom Metazoa; phylum Chordata; class Mammalia; order Rodentia; family Sciuridae; genus Glaucomys; species Glaucomys volans. Next base: position 810,341 of record JAJEJO010001962.1, read on the forward strand.
TATATATTTATACATATATATGTATATGTATATGTATATATATATATAAATTATAAATATTTAATTTAATTAAAAATATTTTTTTGGAACCAAGGATTGACCTCAGGGACACTGAGGTCACATCCCTAGCCCTATTTTATATTTTATTTAGAGACAGTGTCTCACTGAGTTGCTTAGGTCTTCGCTAAGTTGCTGAGGCTGGCTTTGAACTCGTGATTCTCCTGCCTCAGCCTCCTGAGTTGCTGGGATTACAGGTGTGTGCCACCGTGCCCGGCAATGATACTTATTTATGTGGTGGTTTTGAAACTGAAGAATGAGTGATGTGAACCCTTTTGTAACAGGAGGCAGAGGTACCTTGGCTGAGGAAAAGTCAAAGAGGTGGAGTGTATTCTGAAGAATAACTTTTGGTGGGGAAGGAAAGTGGAAGAAGGAGACATCTAATGAGGCAAGGTCTTCCTAGGACACAATAGAAAAGAAAGGAGCTAGGTCCTTTTTACAGTTCCATGATAGTAAGGTTTTGATGGCAGTTAGTATATGTTAAGCAGAATCACTTCTGTTAGTTGTCAGAAAGTTCCATACTTAAGGCAGCAGCTTTAAATTTCCTTGTTAGCAAATTAACTTCTATAGGAAATAACCATGCTAGTAAGAAACAGGTTGCAAAAGAATGGTATGTATGTAATTTGCCTAATGTGTCTTATTTCCTTAATTAAAACATTTTCTTTTGCACCTTCTCCAGAAGAGGTCAGCAGAATCCTAGTTACGAGTCAGTAGGCTTATGGTACTTGGTTGACTAGCAATGTTTATCTGTCTTATTTCATCCTGGTGGTTTATTTATTTAGTAGTACTGGATATTGAAACCAGGGGCACTCTACCACTGAGCTACATCCCCAGTTCTTTTTATTTTTTGTTTTGAGACAGGTTTTTGGTAGATTGCTGAGGCTGGTCTCAAACTTGGAATTCTTCTGTGTCAGCCTCCCAAGGGCTGGAATTAAAGGTTTGCACCATTGTGCCTGGCTTGTAGTAGTAGTATTTTGTTTTATTACCTACAAGTGTGTTCTTGAGCTTTTTAGTTAATTTCATTGCCAAATTTAGAATTAGGATGTTTATTTAATTACAGGTTTTTATATAGTAGAGCAAAGTGTTATATTTTTGTTTGAAGTCCTGTTTTTTTTACTCTGTTCTAATATGTTTACAGGATGACATAATATTTGGCTGGTTGAAACAAAACTTGTTAAAAAGTTTTTGAGATTGAGATAATTAAAACATTAAGCCTAATTTTGTTAATGTGAAAATTATAACTGCTATAATGTCATTTTGATCTCTTTTTATTTTATTTGTGATGCTGGGGATGAAACCCAGGGCCTTGTGAATGCTAGGCAACTGCTCTACCACTGAACTGTTTTCCTAGTTCTGTTATTTTATTTAAGCATTACCTTAACTTTCAGAATCTGGTAGTAAATGGTAGTTTTTCAGGCACTGCTCTAGGTCTTTTTATTCAGCTTATCATTTGATAGATTTGTTAAGGTTAAAGCTAAAGACCAATTGGCCTTTTATTTAAGATAAAACCAACCAGCCACAAAGCAGAAACCCAGATAGGGTAGTAATGGATATATGGGAATAAAAATTAGGTATAAATTTTATCTGATGTGCCTGAAACCTATTGTTGTTTATATTAATTACCTAAGTTAAAGTTTGTCATCAAAAAATGAACCATGAGCCCGCTGTGGTATTGCATGTTCTGTAATCCCAGCTACTTGAGAGACTGAAGCAGAAGGCTTAAGAGTTTGATGCAAATCTGGGCAGTATAACCAGAGCCTAGTATCTCCTCTCCCTCCCAAAATGATATATGCTTTAAAGATTTTTAGCTGAATATGTAAGTGAATATAGATGATCTCTAGTTAAATTTTTTCGGTAAACTATACTTATAATGTGCACATAATCTAGTAGTTTGCACTTTCTGTGTATTTGAAATGGAGCCAGAACTCCTAGACAATTAAAAGCCATTATAGATACCCATATCCGTCGATCTTTGAAATTATTTTAAGACTTTTATTTTCATTCTTTTTACTGTAATTCTGTAGCACATGCTTGTTTTTCAGAGACTATCTTTAGCAAGTTTTCCAAAAATTATGAACTCAGTTTTCATAGGAGCAAGCTCCTAATTTTACTAGAATGGGATTTGGTGTGCTTTATTGCCTTGTGCCTTGGTTTTGATCTGAAAAATTAGATGTCAGAAATCAGAAAGTTTCTTTTATAAGTCTCATTGTTTGGGATGTGATCCTTAATATGAGGTTGAAGACGTTCAAGGCAGAAAAATGTAAAATGAAAACCAAACAATAAATGAGGCCTGACAAACCAGATTCTGAAGAATTTATGCATCATAATAAGATAGACATTGTCCTAAAGTGCTCAGGGTAACCTTTGAAAAGTTCTGGTCAGGGAAATAGTACTGTTGAATCTGTGCTTTGGAACAAGCACTCTGGGAATTGAGTGGAGAGTGGTTTGGGGAACTCGAAGAAGTTCAGAAGATTGAAGACCTGAACTTGGGTTACAGTGGCTTGGATGGAGATCATAATGGATAATAAAAAGTATGTAACTCCTAGGTCTATAAATTGGATATTTGTTTTCCCTTTTGGGGGCCAGAAATGCCCAAAGGTTTTCATTGTAACATGAATATCTTTAAGCCTAAACTTTTTCTAAATTCAGGCTTATTTCTTTAGGATTGATTTCCAAAAGTTCAGTTAATTCATTTTATAATAAATACTGCTACTGCTGTAGGTGGTATTATACCGAAGTTCGTAGGATGAGATTCCTATGTCTTAGAAGTTTCAGTCTTGTGGGAAAGACAGAGGTTTGAGTGCCAGGAATGATAAGATAGTGTGGTGATAATATCTTATGTGGGGTATGGACACTTAAAGTTGTTGAATAGGGGCAAAAGTGCTTTATAACAGTTTCAGGAGAACAATATTTTACAGCTTATTTTATGATTTCTTTTCATATCACTACTAGGTAATAGCTAAGAGAAAAGAGGATTCTGGAAAGATAAAACTTTTGCTTCATTGGATGCCTGAAGACATGTAAGTATTTGAAATGATATTTGTAACTAATAGACCTAGATTATACTTTTATTAAGGTCTTTTTTTGGTACTGGGGATTCAACCCAGGGGCACTTAACCACTGAGACCACATCCCTAGCCCTTCTTATTTTTTATTTTAAGACAGGGTCTTGCTAAGTTGCTTAGAACATTGCTAAGTTGCTGAGAATCTGTCTTGAATTTGTGATCCTTCTGTCGCAGCCTCCCAAGGTGCTGGATTACAGGCATGTGCCACCATGCCCCACTTTATTAAAATCTGAAGCACAAAAATTACTCAGCTTATTAAAAAGATTTAGAGGAACCAAACTGTATAGTGTTATGATGTTATCAGGATTAAAGAGATAATCTGAAAGGCATATATGACTCAAGTTAAAAGCTTCAAAACCTTAGCTTTTATTGTTTTCAGTAAAATTAATCATTTCTTAGGATTTGATTATTAGGAATTTTAATAACCTCCAAGCAGTATGGAAGTAGCCTTAGCCATGCTTTTGTTTAAACGATGTAGCTAGACAATTTCTAAATGTCTTCCAGCAGGGTGCAGTAGTACACGCCTGTAATCCTAGGGACTGGGGAAATTGAGGCTGGAGGATCATAAGTTCCAAGCCAGTCTTGACAACTTGGTGAGGTGCTGAGCAACTTAGCGAGACCCCATCTCACAAAACAAAACAAAAAAAAAAAAAAGGGCTGGGGATGTGGCTTAGTGGTTAAGTGCCCCTGGGTTCAGTCCCCTCGTGCAAAAACAAAACTACTGTCCAATATTCTAACTAGTGATTATATTTTTCTTGGAGTTTTATTGTCCATCTAGAGTATTTCTTATCTATATGAGCCTAGGTTTACAACTTTCCTTTTGTCTTTGTATTAAAATTTTTTTATAAAAAGTAATGAAGACGTATCATAAAATTTTGAATAAAACTGATGAGCATCCAGAATAGGATAAATTTAAATGAAGGGAATTTTATTGTGTTTGCTTACTTTGGTTATTAACAGTATGTGGCTAACATTTGCCTTTGTTATTTCTCTGCAATGTTGTTTTTCAACTCACTTCTCAGGAGATATTAATGTGAGTGTGATATGAATAATGAGTTTTTAAATAGATTTGTAAACTTACAGTGTAAATTTAATTTGTAAGTTTGTTTAACTTTTGAATTCTGTGGAAAACATTTTTCACAATTCTCTCCTTGTTCTTTTGCTCTACGTACATCCACACCCTATATTGGTTTTGTGGACATGCTATTTATTTAATTAACTCCTTTTTTGCTAGATATTGACATGAATCATTTTTAGCTTCTCAGAAAAAAAAAAAAAGATAAGGGTTAGGGATATAGCTCAGTTGGTAGAATGCTTGCAAAGGTTCTGGGTTCAATCCCCAGCACCAAAAAAAAAACCAAACTCTTTAATATTATAAATCATGCAAAATGTTAAGATTTTTAAAATAGAAATTGCTCCCTCTGAAAATAAGTAGTGGTTTATAGTCCCCCTGCTATATTAGTGAGCCTGTTATTCTGGCTTATTATCAGTATTGACTCCACGTTTTTTCATTGCTGGACATCAAACCTAGAGCCTTGCTTGTGCTCTGCCACTGAGCTACATCCCAACTCTCAGTACTGGCTGTAATCACTCCCTTTTACATTTGGTATTCTTTTGATTATAAATAATATAATTTATAAACTCTACTTTTCTTTAGCAAATTGATGGCTTGTCCTTTTTCTCTCCCATTCCTTTTATCCCTACTGAATGTTTATCTGCTTCATAGTGATTTTTAAGAGTTTTTAATTTTTATTTATTTTTTGTTTTGTTTTGTTCTTTTTTATATTAAGGTTAGAAACATATTTTTGGGGTGGGGGAACCTATTAACACTTGCTCAGCATGTGGGAAGTCCTGGGTTTGAGCTCTAGCTCCAAAATAAAACAAAATTGTGACAACTCCCCCACCCCCACCAAAACCCTCCACAAAATGATGACCTTTGAATGTCCGCGTGTTCCTGGTATTTTGGAAAAGAAGTAATCCAAATCTCAAAATACTTTCTTAAAATTATTTTTGTAGGATTAAATTCTAGTTGGTTGTTTTTTTTTTTTGTTTTGTTTTGTTTTTGGTACTGGGGATTGAACCCAGGGGCACTCCACCACTGAGCCACATCCCCAGCCCTATTTTGTATTTTATTTAGAGACAGGGTCTCACTGAGTTGCTTAGGGCCTCGCTCGCTAAATTGCTGAGGCTGGCTTTGAACTCACGATCCTCCTGCCTCAGCCTCCCAAGGGATGCTGTGCTGGGATTATAGGCGTGCGCCACCGCGCCCGGCGGATTAAATTCTTTGAAATCAGATTTTGGTTCTTACATATATTTTTCCTTCCTTTTGAGTAGAATTAGGTCTTGTGGAGTTTTCCTTAAGAATGAAGAAAGTTGTCAGATTCCAATAGAGTTAAACTCAAAAATGAATTTTATGTACTGAGTTAAAAGCCAGGCACTGTTAAGACTTTGTCACCAAAAATTCCTTCTTCATCCCTAAATTCATTTTTAAAATTTAATGGTGCTTTTTGTTGTTGTTGTTGTTGTTGTTAATCAGAACTTCATGCCCTGCTACCATGTTGATGGCTGAGCTTCTGTGGCTTCTGGAAAAGTTGTTAATGTAGGTGGCCCTATTAGACTAGCAGAACAGGCTGGAGAATGTGAAGGTATCTGAAGGATAAAATACTGTATTTTTTATTGTTGACTTTTTTTTTTTTAACAGTCTGCCAGATGTATGGGTGAATGAAAGTGAACGACATCAATTAAAAACGAAAGTAGTTCATTTATCAAAGTTACCCAAAGATACTGCCTTGCTTTTGGACCCAAACATATACAGGTAATTTATTTCTTTGGATTGTAATCTTAAATCTTGCTAAATTTTGGTTAAGTTAGGATTTTTTTTTTTTTTTTTCCCCATACCAGGTATTTAACTCAGGGGTGCTTAGCTACTGAGCCACATCCCCAGATCTTTTTATTTTTTATTGAGACAGGGTCTTTGCTAACTTGCTTTAGGGCTTTACTAAATTGCTGTGGTTGGCTTTGAACTTCTGATTCTCCTGCCCCAGCCTCCCAAGCTGCTTGATTATAGGCATAGTGGTATAGGACTTATTTTTAACTATAGGTTGAATATCTTTTATTCAGAATACTTATACCAGAAGTGATTGAGATTTCAAGGTTTGTGTTTCGTTTATTCAATTTTGGAATATTGGTAGAGAGAATACCAACTGAGTATATCTAATCTGAAAATCTAAAATTGATATGTTCCAAAATCCAAAATTTTTGAGAATCGTGTTGGTACTCAGATTTCAAAGTATTTTGGATTTTGGATCTAGGGATAGCCATTATATGGCCGCCCCCCTTTTTTTAAATGGTACTAGGGATTTTACACAGGGGCGCTCTACTGCTGAGCCACACCCCTAATACTTTTTAAATTTTTTATCTTGAGATAAGGTGTTGCTAAGTTTCCAGGACTGGACTTGAACTTGTGATCCTCCTGCCTCAGCCCCTTCAAGTCGCTGAGATTATAGGCATGTACCACCATTCCTGGTCTTGTGCTGAATTTCAGTACCGAGCATACCTTTCTTTCTGGTGTTTTTGATTGTTGTTTTGGTGTATGCGGGGGGGGGGGGGGGGTAGATACTGAGACTGAATCCCAGGGTTACTTTACCACTGAGATACATCCCCAAGTCTGTGTCCCACTGCACTCCCCCCCCCCCCCCTTTTTTTTTTTTAATTTTCAGACAGGCCCTCACCAAGTTGCTAAGTCTGGTCTCTAACTTACTATCCTCCTGCCTCAGCCTCCCAAGTCACTGGGATTAGAGGATTGCACAACTGCTGCTGACATCTAGTGCTTTTTTATGTGGAAATCACATCACAATAAGTTATGAATTATAAAATCCAGAAAGACAGTATTCTGGTTGTTTATATGCCTGTTTAATTCCAGGTTTAAATAGATCAGCTCGTATACAAATTTATGATTAAGTGCCTTTTACTTAAATATGTAATCATTTATATTTTATCAGACTTTTTTTGGACCTGGAAAAATAACACATAGCCTAAATACCATAACTAGTTGAATTTTGGTGGCTGCGGGGGGTTGGGGGTTTGTGCCAGAAATTGAACCCAGGAATTCTTAACCACTGAGCCACATCCCCCGCCCCTTTCTTTTTAAACATTTTTAGTTTGAAACAGGGTCTAAGTTGCTTAGAGCCTCACTAAATTGCTAAGGCTGGCCTTGAACTTGTGATCCTTCTGCCCCAGCCTCCTGAGCTGCTGGGAATAAAGGCCTGTATCATGATGCCCAGCTGGTTGATATTTTTTTTTTTTTTTAATTTAAGCTTCCTTAAATTTCAAAAGAGCATTAACATTATTGTTTGTTAAGAGGTTGCTCATTGTTCACATTTCTAATTATTTTTGACTTGATGTTGTTTTAGTGTGTTGTGCTAATGAAGGTATGGGTGAGGGGAGAAGAGACCAACATTGCTATGTGCTGAGTCACTTGGCTAGATGTTTTTATGGACATATACTTCGTCCTCAGTAGCTCTTTGAAATAGGTGTTACTAGTTCAAATGATGAAGGTTACATAGATGGCATGTGGCTGAACTCCATATTGTGTCTATCCAAATGACATATGCTAGGGCGATTTAAAAAGTAAAATTGCTTAAAAGTAGTTTTTAAAAGGCACTCAAATGAAAGAACTTTTTTTAAATGAAATATTAATGGAATGTGAATTTTGCATAGGATTAGGTTGGACATGAGATAACATGATAATTGATAATCCTCAAATGTAGATTTTAGCTATTATGATGTTAGCTAATTTTATAGTAATCCAACATTTCAAAGGTTCTGTTAATTCTGTGACTCAGTTTTTTGGACTGTTACTGTAACAGGATTCCTATAATTTGAGACATCATTCTGAGAAATTCTAACATAATATGACTTGCCACATGGTAACATTGAAACTTGAGTTTTTCTAATAACAAAAAATTTTTTAAAAATGATATCCTTTGGCAAAGGTGCCAAGTGCAGTGAAATTTGTTCTGTGTATGATGTGGTAGATTATCAAGAAGGAAATTAACTGTAAATAGTATGGAGAAATCTACTACTAGAATATGGGAAGTTACAATTTGCACTTCTGTAAAGAAAATTGAGTATTCTTTGAGTAATTGAGTATTTAAGTATTCTTTATTTACTAGTACCTAATTTAGAATTCCTATTTAATCTTTTGGGTTGTAATTAATACTAATGTATGATTACACCCTGTATTGCACTTCTCCTTTTCCTTCCTTCTTTCTTTCTTTCTCACCAAATCAGCTTATTTTTGTTGTTGTTGTTGCTTTCATGTGCTATAGGAAGCAATTTCAATACTTTATTGAAAGTGACTTAGAAAGATGTCATACAAACTTAGAATTGATGTTGAAAAGTATGTAGGAGTATTAATTGATGTTCTCAAGGTGTGTGGTTCTACATACAGTTCTTTTTTTTTGGAACCAGGGATTGAACTCGGGGACACTCGGCCACTGAGTCACATTCCCAGCCCTATTTTGTATTTTATTTAGAGACAGGGTCTCACTGAGTTGCTTAGGGCCTCGTTAAGTTGCTGAGGCTGGCTTTGAACTCAGGATCCTCCTGACTCAGCCTCCCAAGTCGCTTGGATTACAGGCGTACGCCACCACGCCCGGCTACATACAGTTCTTAATAATTTCATTCTTAGGAAGTGAGGATGTTCTTAAGACAGATGCTTTTCCTAACTGTACCCCAAAAATCTTAAGACTTAATTTTGACTAAAATTTTTTCTTCTGTTAAAGTGGTGTAGAGTCACAGAAGCCCCCTCATTGCCCTGAAGTGGCATATTGCCTAAATTTATCCTAACCTGATTAGGACAAATGAAAGTATGATAAATCTTCCAAAAATATATATAACCTCAAAATGGGTTCAAAAAGAACACATTTATTTAGGATTTAAATACCAGTTTTAAACAAGTAGTAGTTGACTAAAGCCGTTGTGTTAGGATTCTTTTTTATCAGGATATATAAAAAAGAATTACTGAAAAACTGTCTTATGTAACTAAATTTGTTTCCATCCTATGCAGATGTTTTGGAAATAATTGGCCAATTTCTTTCTGCTTTTCATTTTTAAAGATGGGTTTTGCTATTATTGCCCAGGCTGGCCTTAAAACTCCTGGGCTCAAATAATCCTCCTGCCTCAGATTTCCATGTAGCTGGAAATACAGGTGTGTGTGCCACCATGGGGAAATAACTTTTTTCTTTTCTGTGTAATGTTTGTTATTTATCTTTCTTAAATGTACACAGTTCTTGACAAATACATAGAAAGACAGATTTGGAAATAACTTTAAATGATGATCCATGTTTGTAGCATTGCCTTATATCTTAGAGATATTTTTAATGTCTCTTTTGAACTACTTGTGTATTTGATTCAGTTGAATAAAAGAAAATTTCCTTTTTTTCTTTTTCTAGAACAATGCCGCAGAAGAGGTTGAAGAGGTAAAAAATAAATAAATACATAAAAAGCAAACAAGCGGGGACACCTGCAGTCTTAGTCACTGACAATGGGTTTAGGAAAAGTTGCACATTAGAGTCAACCCCTTTCTCTCTTTTTTTTTTTTTTTTTTTTAAATCCAGTATTTAGAATAATATTTATGCTTAGTGTAAACATTCTGTGAATGAAGTAGGCTCTTCTGTGGAATATATTAATATATTACTGTATGTCCACATTTTCATGGAATGGTACTGTGGGAGACTGAGCAAACACTCTTCTGGCAACGTAGTGGAACAGCTTCTTAAAGGCTTTGCATGCTTGCTGCTTTAAGCTTTTTTTCTTCCCTCTAGTGATTACAATAGTTTTATTGGAAAGAAAAACAGTTACAACATGTACCCTTACAGATACCAAAAACACTGTAAGGATATTTGTCTTGACAGTGTCCATTGATTTGAAGTCGTATTAGGAAATATTTAGAGTGAAAATAATCAAGAGATAATTAACCTTTCAATTATGATAAATAGATGTGATTGGTTGCCATTTGTGTTCTTTTGCAGAACTCTGATAAGAAAAGTGTTCAATTTGTATTTAAGCAAACAGTGAACGACATTTGCAATCAACTAAAAATTCGTCTTTCGAATTAGGGCTGAAAATTACTGTTAAAGAGTGTTGCAGTATGTCTGGTGGCTCCCTTTTCAGGACTAGGGTTTTCTCATGGAGTACAGTATGTTAATATTTACCTATATAACTAATTTGTTAATGGTTTTTGAAAAACCTCCATTTCAAATTTGAATAATCTTCGTATTTTCATTTAATCTATATGACTCTAATTTTTTTTTCTGAGGAAAGCATTTGGTTTTTGAGTTGTTTTTTCTTAATATAAGAAAAATTGTATTTTTTTTAAGAGTATCTTCAAACTGAATCCTTTATGCACCAAAGTTGGTTTTGAAAAGGAAAATAAAATCACTTTCTTGCTTGGTTAGCAAGAAGCCATATGGAATTGTTTTTAACTTACAGAAATGGAAATATGTGTAACTTGTTAGTATTGTATCAAACAAATGTTGCATAGAGATAATAGAACATTGCTTGTAAATAATTCAGCAGATTTGTAATATATTTTTATATTATGAAATGTACTGTAGATGTTTTTCTAGAGGCATGAAAGTTAAATGTATATATTATGGTAGAAATAATATTGAAGGATATTGTAATTCACTAGTGCTGCCAGAGGAATTGTTAATAAAGCACCTTCTTTAACAATAAATGTCTTTTGCAGACTTAAGGGACTATGTACTACTGTTAATATCTATAAGAACAAAACACATTGAACATCCTTCCAGAAAGTCTTTGAGGGAGGACCTATACCCATAATAGAATTATGGCATTCATTTCTGACAGTGACCGTGAAATCAATTTCCTTACTGTAGGAAGGACATATTGTAAAGTATGTGGTTATATGCAGTCAAACTGCAGAAAATACTCCTGATTAAGGAGTTTTCACTTTACTACAGTGATATAAAAACCAGCAGTTTTTACAAAATTTTTTAAAGAAAGAATAGACAAAAATATAGAATTAAGCCTTTGGTTCCAAAATGGGAAAGGTTCCATGATGCATAAATCATTTCTCGTTTGCTTTAAAAATAAAAAATAATAAAAATTATGGGAGACTTTATTCGTTAACAGTGGGGTAAAGAGCTATATACATGAAATGAGTCATATAAAATTAAATGAAGTGCAAATAAAAGCACTGCTACTATAAGACATTCTGGAAAGGTTGTTTAATAAGGGTATTGTCCATACGATCTGTAGCAAATGTGATTTTATTTTTAAAAGGAAAAGAAAAGCAGTGTGTTTTCTTTCTATTTTTTGTTTTCTTTTGCTTAAGCACTTCATCAATTGCTTTATTCTGTATCTGCGAAGTAATCTGCAATCTTTTTGTTTTTTTAAAATTTTGATTTGTTAAAAAATTGCCAAATAGAAATGTTTCAGATATATAGTTTGTACCTGTATTTTTATTTTATTGCCTCATGTTCTTGTAAGTCATTCTTAATTGACCGATGATTGTAGACCTTGCTTGAGTATTTTTTCTAATAAAACAAAAGCAAATCACATTTAGCTTCAAATTGTAGCAATTCAATTAAATTTTTAAAATAACATTTAAAAATATCCATTTGATACTTTCTTTAGGGCCACAGTAAATAAATTAGTTTTTTTCATTGTGTAGAAATAGATGTCAGATTCAAATTTCATAGTTATTGATTAGCCTCTGAGTACTCAGTCACTCATGATTCTTTTACTGCTTATCTGACACTAATGTACACCAAACCAAAAAGAATGCGGAATTAAAATGAGTTTTGTAACTTGTATGACATATATGCACACACATTCAATTGTGACTGGAAAGTAAGTGAAACTTTAAATCTGTAATGTGTATTTATTAATGTCTAGTCATCTAAATTGTTCATATTTATAATATGATTCCTGAAGTAATCATTCTTACTCAAAATCTATGTGTAGTTTAGTATTGGGCAAACTACTGCTTTTAAGTTGTGCATAACATTTATTTACATGTTGTTTGTAAATACTTCCTGCAATGGTAAAGTTGAATATTGGGACCAATAAGACCTTAAGAAAAAGTTTGCTAATCACTTTCTAGTTGATAGCTTTTTTAAAAAATAGACAACAACTTGCATTTTAGTATGATAAATGTTGATTTTGATAATTAACTGGTATATTAAATTTAGTGAAAACTTTTTAATATACTTTAAAGTAAATATTGCCATATTAGATAAATGCACAAAAGGTGTTTTATGGGAACTTTTATGTTGGATTTCTTAATAGTTAGCAATAATCCATTATTTCACCATTTGTATTTTATATTTTGTTTTACAAAATAGGACTAAATGAGATTTTATAAATGAGATTATATTTAATCTGTAGGCATATCTGCTTTATTTCAAGGAACCTTGAAGTAGAAAATACTGTATAATTTAAAGTTGTTTATTTTTCTAATAAACTTTTTATATATAAATTTTCCCTAAAGTCGCCACACATTACTTTTTTTTCTTTGCAGTGCTGGGAATCAAACCCCAAGGCCTTGCATATGCTAGGCAAGCACTCTACCACTGAGCTACATACCCAACCCTATTCTTCCCACTGCGGCCCCTTCTCAATTTCAGAGGAAAGGAAATTAAGATAGACAGTAATCCCCAGGGAATAGTTGTAGATTTGTCTTATTTGTTGGAAATCTTGATAATTCATTGTGATACTAAACCTTTGGGTATAAAACTTTTTCCCTTATAAGAATTTGCCATAGTTATAGTTGTTTAAAGCATGTTGTTTACTCTTTGAATTTTTAAAACATGGTTGACAAAATGTTACGTATTTTGAGTAAAATACAAAAATGGGAAAATACGATTGAAGTATTTTTATTTTTTGTAGTTCAGAATGCCTTTGTTTCTATGTGGTGCTAAGGATCAAACCCAGTGCCTTACACATGCTAGGCATGCAGTCTGCCACTGAGCTACAGCCCCAGCCTTAATCTGTAGATTCTTAAAGCAAAAAACTGATTTATATGTCTATATAACAAGGGCTGAGGTTGCAGACTTCTAAGGAGATACTTACGTAGAGTCTATTTATAAGAAAGGATTTATATCATGTTATTTTGAAAGTTTGAGAGAAGTTGTCTCAGGTTTGTAATTTAAAGTATTTTTCTATTCTAAAAATACAGAAAATAATTTATAAAGTGGTAAAAGTTTCATTAGACAAATTTTCTGCTTATATGTATAATTTTTTTTAATATTTAAAGTATCTTGTGACCCTAGTGTAGGACATTTTGCAATTCTAGCACTATAGTTTTAGTGTGAATAACATTTGCAAGTTTTTTTTAATAAAAAGGGTTAGAATATTTTGTCATTTCCAATGGTCAGTCATGAATTTCAGTTGCCTTAAAATGTTCAAGTGAAATGTTGTGCTGATTATTGTTTAAGAAGTTGTAAATCTTAACCTAGCCTGATGTATGTTCTGAATCAAGTTTGTGTGATATCACTCATGGCTTTGTTAATCTGAAAGCTAAAAGGACTTGTAAGTGAGTTAGAGAAGTTGTAGCCCAATTTTCCCCCCTAGGTTAGCATTCTTTCCATATTACCGAACTCCTTCTTAACAGTGTGAGAGAGGAGATGAATATATATTGCTGTACCGCTGTGATGTGTTCAGTGTTTCTGCCATAGCCAGCCCCTCGCTTGATTATACAAAGCACAAAATAGCCTGTAAAATCTTGTCGAAAGGGGATAATAGGTGAATATTTGTTGCGGTAAGATATTTTGGAGAATTATAAGAATAAAGCACTGGTAGGGTTGACATGACCTTCAACACAGTCACATTCTGTGATAATATTATATGCCTTTTCACGTGACCCTTATAAGGGAATTATGCTTCAGTTAGTTTAAACATTCTCAATACAAAGTATTATTGATGTTATATGTTTTCGTCTTAGTTGTAATTTTTTTGGTTTTATTTAATTTCATTAAAGATACTTGTTTTTGGCAGAGCCCTTTCTAAAAACTTAAGACTACAGTTATAATATGAATTACATTTTTATCCTTTTTTTTCTTTCTTTTGTAATGAAGATTGAGCATAGGAGTCGCACATGCATATTAGGCAAGCTCTCTATCACTGAGCTACATTCCCACAAATAACATTATTTTGAAGGAGTGACCTGATATTTATTTTTTTGTTTGAATATTTTGTCATGGTTCCAGAGGATTGCTTCCCTTTCCCAGGACCTTTCTCCTCTTCAGTGTTCATGTACATCTGATTTTTAAAAAAATATATTTTCCAAATCTTACAAATTTATTACAAAATTGCCATGGCTTTGTTTCTGTTAAGGCTGTTTCCCAAATTTATTTATATTTGAACCCCATGGGGGTCTTGTATACATGAAAATGTTATATTTTGAGAGATCTTTTCTCTTTAGAAAAGCATTAACTTTTTGGGAAGGAGGCTTTGAATCTAGGTGTGGGGATTGGACCCAGTGACGTGCTTATGATGAGCATGTCTTCCACCCCTGAGCTTGAGCTTTACTCCAGCCCTGAGAGTTGAGGTGTTGTTTTTTTTGTTTTTTTTGTTTTTTTTTTTTTGTTTTTTGGTTTTTTTGTTTTGGTACCGGGGATTGAACTCAGGATCTCGTGAACACTGAACCACATCCCCAGCCCTATTTTGTATTTTACTTAAGAGACAGGGTCTCACTGAGTTGCTTGGTGCCTTGCTTTTACTGAGACTGGCTTTGAACTCGTCCTCCTGAGTCTCTGGGATTACAGACATGCACCACCATGCCCGGCTAGAGTTTACTCTTAATAGGTGGGACCTGTACAAGTAGTATAACATAGATATCATTGAGCATTGTAGGAGATTGGTCATGAAGTTTTCAGTTTGTATCTCTTGAATTTTATATATTAGAAGAGAAGCCTAATGGTTATCTTTTAATGCCAGCATAGCAGTGCCTACATAATAAATGTTAATGTTTGACGAAGTTAGCTTAAGTATTGTCTTGCTCTGTAATCATGTGAAAGATATGGTTTATTTTAAAATGTAATTCAGGATAGTCAGCATTTCTTGTGAAATTTGTCCTATACATCATAGTATTTTTAATTGCTTTTTATTCTTGTTCTATATGTCCTCTTCCAAATGATTTATTTTAAAACATAATTCAGAATAGTCAGCATTTGTTGGAAATTTATCCTAAGCATCAGTATTTTTAAATTGCTTTTTATATTATTAAACTTATAATTTCCAAATCAAAGAAATGAGCAATATAGAGAATAAGAATAAGAGGGAAAGTTGTTACCTTTAATTAATTACCCTTGACTGGTCTCCAGATTAATATTTCATTTAATTATTTTGAAATGTGCTTAATTGTTACACACCTAGTTTTGAGAGTTTGGCATTTTTTTCACTCAGGGCAATTACATAGATCTGATTTCTTTTTTAATGATGTGTCATCATGTACTATTAAATATTTAGCCATTCTCTGTTAGTCTGCGTTGAGATTTTTTAAAAAAATTTTTAGATATCCTGTCATATAAGTAGTATGGCAACATCCTTGAAAATATACTTGGAATGATATTTCCATAGTGCAAATTTCTTCAAACTGTTAGCTGGATTAAAGAGTTTGCAAAGTGTGAGCATTATAACTTGGTTTTGTCAAAATGTTTTCCTAAAAAGATGGTACCAACATAAATTCCTATTGAATGGATCTGAATGCTCTTTTCCCCATATCATATCAGTACTTATTCTTTATTAGGCAATTTAAGATGGGAAAATAATATAAAGGTAAGAAGAGTATAGGTTTATTTCCCCGTTCAACTGAAAATTGACTTAAAGTTATTGTTAATCCATTTTAATTTGTAAGTGGGTGTTTGTTTTTGTTTTGTACTGGGGATTGAATTCAAGGGCATTCTGCCTCTTTACCACTGAGTCTGTGTCCCCATCCCTTTTTATTTTTTGAGACAGGTTGTTCTTTGTTTAGTTTAGTTCCAAACTTGTGACCCTCCTGTCTTAACCTCCTGAATAGCTGGGATTACAGTTGTGGACCACCTCAAGACTAGATGAGTTTTGATAGAAGTATATGAGATCATAAACACAATCAAAATACAGAACATTTCCATCACTTCCCATTTCCTCATTGTTTGCAATCCATCCTAATAGCCCCAGGCAACCACTGAACTACTTTGTGTTGCTTGCTATAGGTTGGTTTCCTTTTTCTAGAACTCTTTATAAATGGAATTATAAAATATAGACTATGTATATCTGCTTTCATTCAGCATAGGTTATTTTGAAATGCATCAATAAATACCATACATAAATATTAATGTTTTCTATTTGGTGATAATGAGGTTTTTTTCCCCCTGTATTTTTTAGCTTTTCTAGGTAAAGTAGATAGTGGGAACATTAACAATTATCTGAACTTTTGTGTCTTCAGATTGCTCTCAGAGATTTACTAAATAAATACAAAAGACTTCCAACTCTGGGGTATAATTGAGCAGCATTTGAAGATACTATTTTAAGCAGTTATTTTAAAAATGACCCATTTTACCAGCTTAATAACTTAACCAGTTTTAAGGTAAGGGTATGGCTTCGGATGGAGGTATATGCTAGAGATGTTGGGACAAGTATTTCTTTCCTTTTTTTACGATATTGGGGATTAAACTCAGGGATCCTCTGCCACTGAGTTACATCTATAGCCCTTTTTTATTTTACTTGAGGTAAGGTGTCAGGGCTGGCCTCCCAACTTGTGATTCTCATGCCTCAGACTCCAAAGTTACTGGGATTAACAGATGTGTGTCACTGCACCCAGCAAGGATAAGTTATTTCCAGGAAAGAAATTGGTTGCTGTTGTACTAGCACTGTCATTAGGAACTTGACTTTTAGCCTACAAAATTAATAAAAATATTAGTAGAAAGTAAAGTCTCAGAGATCTTAGAAATATACTTCAGGAATGAAGTATTTGTAAATATACATAGAAAAATGTGCCTTTTAATACTGAGCACCTGCAAAGTACAGGATGCTGGTTGAGAATTCAGCAGTGAACAACGTAAATTTTCTTTTCTTTTTTTTTTTTTTTTGGAACCAGGGATTGAACTCAGGGACACTCGGCCACTGAGCCACATCCCCAGCCCTATTTTGTATTTTATTTAGAGACAGGGTCTCACTGAGTTGCTTAGGGCCTCGCTAAGTTGCTAAGGCTAGCTTTGAACTCGTGATCCTCCTGACTCAGCCTCCCGAGTCACTTGGATTACAGGCGTGCGCCACCACGTGTAAATTTTCTTGATCCCATGATATGTGTGTACATACCAGGTGACATACAATGAGTAAATTATGTAGTGTGTTGTGTGGGTGCTATGAAGAAAAAATTGGGAGTAGGTAGGAGACTGAGTTTATAGGTAGTTGGTAAATCCTTCCTGAGCAAAGACCTCAAAATATATGTAGGTATCTGATGAAAGAGAATTCACAGCAGAGAGAACAGCAAGTATAATTGAAGCAAAAAACCAAAAAAACTTACTGAAATATACACTAGGTTCTCATACTCTTCTAAGCCTGATTCCAGGTGCTAGAGATGCTATATTAAACAAAACATTGAAAGATACGCCCAGCTTCTTGGAATTTAACATTTCATCATGCCAAGTGTGATATAAGGCTGAAGTAAACGTGAATGGACTTTATCTTTGAGAAGACAAGCCATTGGAGAATTTGAACAAAATTATGATGAGTTACATTTTTAAGGGATCACTCTCTGAAGAATTAATTATGTGGGAGCCGGGCGTGGTGGCACAGGCCTGTTATCCAAGCGACTCGGGAGGCTGAGTCAGGAGGATCGGGAGTTCAAAGCCGCCCTAAGCAACTCAGTGAGATCCTGTCTCTAAATAAAATACAAAATAGGGCTGGGGATGTGGCTCAGTGGCCGAGTGTCCCTGAGTTCAATCCCTGGTTCTAAAAAAAAAGAATTATGTGGGATTAGAGGCACAGGCAGGAAGAATAAAGGCTATTAAAAATATCTGTGGCTTGACAGGGTGTTGTGACTTGTAACCCCAGTTACTCTGGGGGAATGGTAGGAAAATCACAAGTTCAAGGCCAGCCTAGGCAATTTAGCAAGTTCCTGTCTCCAAAATTAATTAGTTCTGGCTTGAACCAAAATGGATGGTGATAAGAGGTGGTTGGTTTTGTTGTGTACCTAGAACTGCTTTAAAATTGCCTATAAAAAAAGGTGGTTGGAATTTGGGTATTCCTTTGAATATAGAGTTAATAGTTCATAAAATATGAGAGGATTTTTGGCTTAAACTACTGGTAAAGTATAACTGCTATAATGGAAAAGACTGCAGTATGGAGAAGGCTTGAGAGGGAAAAATTTAGGAATTAAGTTCCAAATGTTATATTTAAGATGCTTACTAGAGGACATAATTAGAATATTTTTTAAAAATATGTGTTCAGATACATTCATAAAGACAAATTTATCATTTTACTTCCAGGGAAGAGTTCATAAACTACTTGTGAGTCTGCCTGTCAGTCCCCACCATTCAAAAAATTTTAATACTAGACTAGGCAAGATTGTTACTGAAAGCTCTGTCCTTGTCCTGATCCAGTCCAATAAGGGGGACAAAGTTTTGAGAAAAACGAAAAAGTTGTTTTATTGCTTTACTTGCAAAGGAGAAAACAGGGGACTTCTGTTCCAGAGGCTGTGATTTGCCCATCAGGGGATACAGAGGAGTTTTTTAAAGAGATGGACCAAAGGCTGTATCCTGTGTTCTCTGAAACTGTAATTCACTTGTTAATTTGGGAGATAGTCATTTCTTAGATCTGGTGCCATACCCAGGTCTGAATTACTTTGTTCCTGTGGTGGATATGTACTCAAGAACAGATAACTGCCTATGTTATCTGGGATGGGAAGAAAGGTAGTTCTGTTTTTTCTGAGATTAGGGGCAGGGAAAGGAAGAGAAAGAAGCAAGGTCCTTTTAAAAATAAGTTGCAGTGGCAGATCAGCAAGGGCTATATCCAAAGCATAAAGTGGGCCACTGTTACAAGTTAACAGTTTTTTAAACTAATAAGGAAAAAATTTAAGAGCAACATACTGCTGGAGTGAGCTGTGCAAAATGCATGCTCTTAATTTTTTTTTTCTTTTTTTTGAACTCAGGGACACTTGGCCACTGAGCCACATCCCCAGCCCTATTTTGTATTTTATTTAGAGACAGGATCTCACTGAGTTGCTTAGGGCCTCGCTAAGTTGCTGAGGCTGGCTTTGAACTCGCGATCCTCCTGACTCAGCCTCCCAAGTCGCTTGGATTACAGGTGTGCACCACCTCGCCCGGCTGCTCTTAAATTTTTATACATTTATCAGATCGGCTACAAACTTATTAAAGTTAGTTTATAAGTGAGTATAGAGAGGATGCCTGTAAGATTCATGGTGTTTTTAACAATGCATTTGCCATTTAAAATTATCTGGACAGTGGGCTAGGTGAATATGCATCTCCTTTATGTTTAATCCTTAGTTAAGTATGAAGTGGGTTTTTTTTTTAATTTTTTTTTTTTTTTTTTGAACCAGGGATTGAACTCAGGGGCACCCTATTTTGTATTTTATGTAGAGACAGGGTCTCATGAGTTGCTTAACACCTTGCCCTTGCTGAGGCTGGCTTTGATCCTCCTACCTCAGCCTACTGAGCTGCTGGGATTACAGGTATGTGCCACCACACCCTGCTGAAGTGTGGATTTATAGACAAGTTACTCAGATAACTTGTCGAAGACCATATAGTCAGCAAGTGGCTGAATCTGGAGTCTTTATCAATTAGGTCTGATTTTAAACCAGAGATCATCCTAGTATTCCTTTTTGACAACATGGTTAAAAATCTGAATGTATTTTGTAAGACTGTTAAAAGAATAAGCATCTCTAAGAGAAAATGTCTTGGTGACAGACATCTTAAACAAGTTTTACTCATCTCCTTGCATACTTCCAAACCATTTCTACTTATGCAGTGGATTGCCTAGCAATCAAAATTTCTTTTAACTTATAAGAAACAGAAAGGTAAACATGTTACAGAATCATTGCTCATTTTATCTTCATTTGTTCTTTCTCAAATGCTCTTTATTGGTCTGAGTTTACGACCACATTATTTTCTTTCCTCCAAGAGGAACTTTTAATATTTCTTACAAGGTAAATCTTTTGGCAACAAATTCCCTCAGATTTTGTTTGAGAAAGTCTTTATTTCTCCACTTTACATGTGTGTCTGTGTGTGCATTGCTGAGGATTGAATTCACAGTCTTTATGCATGCTAGGTGAGTATTCCACCTCTGAACTATGCCACCAGCCTTCTGCATTTTTGGAGGATAATGTCACATGATACAGAATTCTTTCTAGGTTGATCATGTCCCCTCCCCCTCAGCATTTCACTACATTCTCTTCTTCCTTGAATAACTTCTGAGAATTCTAATGTTATTGTCATCCTTGTTGCTGGAATAAAAGTCCAGGCTGCCTGCCTTTCAAAGGCCAGGACTTGGGAGAGGAGAGTTGTTAGGAAAAATCAGGTTTATTCAAGAGTGGGCAATTTTGAGAAGGTAGAGGGGGCTCTCACCTTGGGGCTATCACCTTGGAGCTATCACCTTGGAGCTCCGTCTAGGGGAACTTAGGGATACAAAAAGCTTTAATGGGGGAAGGAGTATGGAAAAACTGGGCAGGAAGACTATGCTGAGCAGGGTCTTAATTACCTGGGGCATGGGTCTCCTTGTTTTGTTTTGTGTTTTACCCCCTTTGACCAGAACATTTCAATAGACCTCAATCATCTTCTGCTAGTTTCTGTATTAAATCAGACTCAAGTAACAAGTTTTTTGTTAATGCTGAAAACTAGGGAGCAGCATCTGATACCCTGAATTCTATAAATCCAAAGAAAGATTGCAGTCAACATCTTAACCATGTAGGTGGGGCTTTTCTTTAGTATTTACAATGCCAGGCCAAGGTGGGAACAGAGAAGGATTAAGGAGGAGCAACAACCTTGCCTAGGAAGGCAGGAGGGGGAAGCAGCCCTATTGTACTTGATATTATATAGATAAAATTTCCCCCCATCTATATTCCAAGAGTTTTCTTTATCTTTGACTTTCTACAGTTTAAATATAATATACCTAGATGTAAATTCTGGGGTTTATCTTTTCAGGATCTGTGGCTTGGTGTCTAAGTAATTCTGGGAAATTCTCAAACGTTTCTTCTATTTCTCTCTTTACTTTTGGTATTCCCATTGAACATATATTACATGTTTTGCAGTTGTGCAACACTTTTGGATCCTCCATTTGCTTTTTTTCCCCCTCATTAAATCTCAGGTCTAGAAGTTTCTGTTTACACTTTCACAGGCTCAGACATTCTTTCCTTACCTGAGTCCAGTTGACTAAAGAGCCCATCGAAGGCATTTGTCACTTTTGTTAACAGGGTTTTTGATTTCTAACATTTTATATTTATTCTTCCTTAGAATTTCTTTCTCTGGTTATGTTACCTATCCTTGCATATTGTCTGTTTTCATTAGCATATTATGATTATTTAAAGTTCCTGTTATTGATAATTCCAACATCCCTGCCATATCTGAGTTTTGTGTTTTGTTTGGTACAGGGGATTGACTAGGGGTGCTTAACCACTGAGCTACATTTCCAAGCTCCTTTCATGTTTTATTTTGAAATAGGCTCTCACTAAATTGCTTAGAGCCTCACTAAGTTGCTGAGGCTGGCCTT
Source organism: Glaucomys volans (assembly GCA_020662805.1). Taxonomy (NCBI): domain Eukaryota; kingdom Metazoa; phylum Chordata; class Mammalia; order Rodentia; family Sciuridae; genus Glaucomys; species Glaucomys volans. The sequence continues at coordinate 832,198 of JAJEJO010001962.1, forward strand.
GAACTTGAGATCTTCCTGCCTCAGCCTCCTGAGTCCCCGGAATTACAGAGATGCACCATCATTCTCAGCCTGAGTGTGATTTTGATACTTCTTCCGTATCATAAAAATAGTATTTTCTGCCTCTTGGTGATTTATAATTTTTGGTTGACAGGTACACATGCCATACTGGGTAGAAGGTACTGTGGTAAATAAATAGGCGCTTTGTGATGTGAGGGCGAGGTGTGGGAGATGAGAAATGTTTTATAGTCCTGTGCTTACGATTCCTTTTAGTGACGATATTCTTGACCTGTGACCTTCACATGTGATTTTCAGACTGTCTTTTACTTGAGACTAGGTGACCCCTTAGAAGGGGCTAGAGTTGGGTATTTCCCTTCTACCACCTAGAGGATTTCTCCAGGTTGGTGAGATTCTGAAACCCAAGTTGGTTAGGCTCTGATTAAACAGTTTCCCTCAAGGGCAAGCCTTAAGAACAGAATGATCTGGGTATGTTTCAGAATGGATATTTATCTCTTTCTCCCCTGCCAAAAGTGTGAGGTTGTTTTAGTTAGGGTTTTTTTTTTTTTTTTTTTTTTTTTTTTGGTTGTTGTGACCAAAGGACCTGACAAGAACAATTTTAGAACAGAAAATGTTTATTTGGTGCTCACAGTTTCAGATGTCTCAATCCATAGACAACTGACTGCATTGCTGTGTACCGGTGAGGCAGAACATCAAGTAGGAAAGCAGTTCAGGACATGACAATTAGGAAGCAGAGAGAGAACTCTGTTCACTCCCCACAACCTATCTCCTCCAGCCACACCCTACCTGCCTATAATTACTGCCCAGATAATTCCTACCAGGGGGTTAATGCACTGATTAAGTTTAGGCTCACGTAACCCAATCATTTCACCTCTGAACTTTCTTGCATTGTCTCATACTTGAGCTTTAGGGGGAACTCCTCATGTCTAAACCATAATAGGGCTTTTTTTTGTGGGGGGTTGAACTTTACTGTGTGCATGGGATAGAACTGGAGGTAAGACTCACCAGAGTATGTGACTAGCCCCCCTTGGAGTTTTAGTTCTCAGATTTGTCCACTGAGCGTCCAGCAGTTTGTCAGTTCCAGTTCTATTTCCCTGCCTTGGTGCTGGTTCCGTTGGAGGTTTCCATTCGTGAGTTTCCACTCCTATAAGGTGGTTCTCTATTTGCTAGTTTGTCTCCAATTTTTGTGGCAGTGGTTGCTCTGTGACCTGAACTCTTGGATGGATCTGAGAAGAGTTGTTTCTTGTTGGGATAGACTGATGACGTGCAAACTCCCTTACATGCTGGACCAGAAACTGGAAGTTCAGACCATTAGAAATAACAGTAATGTGCTGTCATCCACTGCTGTAGCTTCATTGGTGTAAATGAGATTTAAGTATATCCAGTGATCAGTGATGTGTTTTCAGTTTGTTATATATCAGCTGAGATTAAGTACTCTCATGCAAAATTACAGTATTTCTGTTTTTAAAGAACCCCCCCCCCCCCCCACTTCTCCACTATTTAAAATATGGGAACTTAAATGAAGAATGAAGAGAAATTAAATGAAAAATGAAGAATGGACACTTTAGGCTGTAACAAAGTACTACAAACTATGTGGCTTATAAATAACAGAAATTTCTTTCTCACAGTTCTGTAGGCTGGAACTCTGGGATCAGGGTGTCAGCAAGGTCAGGTTCTGGTGAGGGCCCTCTTCCAGGCTTTCATTGTGTCCTCACATGGTGAAAAGATTCTAAGAAATTGTCTGGTTACTCTTTTTTAAGGGCACTAATCCCATTCATGATGATGTTAGCCTTCTGACAGAGTTAACCTCCCAAAGGTTAACTATACCTGCCCCCCTTTTTTGCTGATACTGGGTATGGAACCTATGATATTGTATATATTAGGCAAGTGCTCATCACCTCACCTCATCACCTTATGAGTTAGGATTTTAATGTGTGAATTTCAGCACAGATATTCAAATCTGTAACATTCTGCCTCTTCCCCCACCCCAAATTCATGTTCTTTTTTTTGCATAAACTACCCCCACCCCAAATCTCAGAACTCTTTCCAGCATCAACTTTAATGTCTAAAATTCAAAGTCTCATCTAAATATCTAATTCTGATATGGGTGGGACTCAGGTATGATTAATCCTGGAGGCTGATTCCTCCCCGATTGTGAGTCTGAAATCAAACAAGTTATGTGCTTCCAAAATATAATGGTGAGACAGGTATGTGATAGACATTCCTATTCCAAAAAGAAGGAAGAAGAAAAAGGCCACAGGTCCCAAGTAAGTCCAAGACCTAACATACCAAACTCCATTAGAAAGTCTTAGAGTAATCCTCTAGTTCAGTGTTCTACTTCCAGACACCCTGGGTTGGTGGTCTTGCCATCTGAACCTGCTGAGGCAGGAGTCAGGCCTGCTGAACCCATTGCACTGGCAGTGACCCCCACATCTTGTCATGGCACTGCCTATACTAGCTTTTTGTGGTGGTCCCACCTGTGCCATGACCCAGGGCTCCACATAGCTCACTGCCAAGTATAACAGAAGTATCATTTTTCAGACCCAGGAAAAGATCCAAATTGTACACTTGAAATATTGTTTCTATTGAATGTATTTTGATTTTGCACCATGGTAAAGTAAAATCATAGTTGAGTCGTGTGTGTTGGGAGTATTCATATATAGATTTAGTGGGAGAAACCTACATTCAGTCCATAACACAAATGAAGATTGTGAAAACCTGTTGAATTTGTACTTAACTGAAACCTGACCATGTGCAGTGTTCTGAAGATGCCTGTAATGAACAGAACTGAAGGCCCCAATGTTGTGGAACTTCTATTCTTAGGGAAGTAAGGGACAAGATTGTAAACCACAATAAATACATGAAGTCAGTGATAAGGGCTGTGAATAAACAGCGTGTGATGAGCTAGAAAAAAGTACGGTGCTATTTTAGTTAGCAGTCAGCAATGTTCTTCCTAAGGGAGTGATGTTTGAGCAGAGATGTGAATAACGCGAGGGAACAAGGCATGTGGGGGATGGGAGGAAGGTGTGGGCGTGAGTTTAGGCCCTGCAGCAGGAGCTGCCTGTGTGGCTGGAAGGCAGGGAGGGAGGCACTACATGGGGCGCAAGAATAAAACCAGTGTTTGGGGCTTTGTCACAGCTGCTTGTCTTTGTTGTAGAAGAAAAGCAGCCAGAGATGTTGTATAGACTAATGAATATGATTGTTCCAGTAAAACTTTATTTGCAAGACTAGATAGTGGACTAGAATCACTAAGTGACAATAATAATTACAGCAGAGCCGAGACACCAAGCTTGGGCAAACTGTTCAAGGAAAGTGAGTGTGGGTAAATGTACATGGGCTAGTTGCAAATGCTAATATTAATTGACTGTGTTA